>VZQC01010202.1:1143938-1194218 GCA_009823505.1 Rhizomys pruinosus
AAAAAAAAAAAAAAAAAAAAAAAAATGCATTTTTCACTCTGGGAAATAACTAGGAATTAAGTTTAGGAAGGTCTCAACTTCAATTACAGGAAACATTAAGCAAGCCTGAGACTGAAATGAAAAGAATCACACTTTCAGTTTAACTTAAGCTACTGCGCAGAGCTGGAAATAGAGGAGTAAAAGGCAAAAACAGGATACACTGTGTCCTTATAAAGCCAGAAAAATAGGATATAGGAAAGGCAGAGAAGTAAATGTTTATTTAGTTGGGAAAACTAAATTCACCCATTTATATCACGAAGAAGTACTCAGGAAACTGCTTGTCATGTTTGAGAAAATTCAACTGATACTAAATGCCCATGCTATACTCATGAGTCAACATCTTCTCACAAATCCCCAAACCCACTTTTCCCTGTTTTATGTCACCTTTCAGTTTGCCTATTTGACTTTTCTTTTTAAAAACCTGTCCATCTCACAGAAGACATCAGACAGGCCAAAGCTGGTCCGGGTAGGAACAGGTGGTCTGTGCTGCGTGTTCATCTTCTAGGCCACATGACCCTATTCCTCCTAATCTCATTTCTGAAGCATTATTTCCGGTGCCCCAGATAGCTCTACGCCCTCCTAAAGGATCCACCTCGGAAGGATTAGGCAGCCTCTGCAACATCTGGCTTAGAGTAGGATGACGGCAGAGGCGAAGGGAAGGCAGAGGGGAAACAGGCCTGTTAAAAGAGGTTCAACCTCCACTAAGCACCCAACGCCTAAATGTCATTCGTGATGGATGTTGAGGTGGCATCACCTTCGCAGACCGGGCGGGCAGCCAGGCGCGGCGGCTGCGGGCCGCGCTCGGAGCACGCGGCGTGAGGCTGGCAGCAGCCTCCCCCGGGCAGGGGGGCACAGCAGGCGGGGCCCTGGGGACTCCACCCCCGGCACCCCGCGCCGGGCCCTGGAGGGGAAGTGGGAGCAGGCGGAGGGGCGCCGGCGGGAGCGCGGGCGGAGCCGGGCCTAATCACATGGCGCAGACGTCGCAGGCAGCCTGGCATCGCTTTCTTTCTCTTCCGCGAACCCCGGCTCGCATCCCGCCGCCGCCGCCCACGGTCCCCGGGCCCCGAGCCCTCCTCGGCCTCACCCACACACTCACTTGTCGCCGGCGGACACCAGCTCTTTGCCCTCGCTGTTGCCGAAAGCGTCCGTCTCCCCAGGGCTGTCCTTGGGGCCGGCGGCCGGCGGCGTGGCGGGCGGCGAGGCCCCGGGCTGCTGTTGCTGCTGCTGCGGCGAGGGCGTGCCTCCCTTGCCCAGTTCCTGCAGGATCTCCGAGGGCGAGCTGGACAGGCCGCCCGCGCCGGGACCCGAGGCCCGGCCGCCCCCGCCCCACCACGGGTGAAGCCGCGCCGCGGCGACCACGGGGCCCAAGGCCGGCCGGCTCCCGCCCCGGGGGCGCCGACACAGCGTGCCGAGGGGCTGCGCGCGCAGCAGGGACGCGCCGACGGCGACCGGCGGCCGCAGGAGCAGCTCCCGTAGCATCGCCGAGCCTCGCAGCCTCATCATACCGCCTAGTCGGCCGGCGCCCGCTTGTCAGCGGAGGATGCTCCGGGCGTGGGCGGCCGCTCTCCTCCCGGAAAGAGCTCCGGCAGGACGGCGAGAGGACAGAGGAGAGGAAAGGTCGGAGCTGGGGTGTGGTTCGGGCTCCGCTTCTCCCGTCGCCGCCGCTGCTCTCGAGCCTGCTGGTAGCTGCAGCTTCCTTCGCCGCCGAGAGCTCTGCACTGAGACTGACGCGCCGGGGAGGGCTGGAGACATTCCGCGCTCACCCCGCCGGGGGCGGGAGGACGCCAAAGGCCCGCCCCCTGTGCCCGCTCCCATTGGCTTGGCCCAGCGGCCTCTCTCCTGATTGGCGAGAGAAGCAGTCAAATTAGTCTGCGCGCGGGGTACGCAGTCCCTCCGGGCCTGATGGGCGGAGATAGGGCTCTACTGACGTGTGTGGCGGGGCAGCTTGCTTTGCTGCGGAGTCGCCTCTCGCCGCAGGCCTTGCGGGGACTGAGTGAGGTTTAGGTGGCAGGTGGGCTCCTTCGGGGCTGCGCGTCCTCGAAGTACGAGGAGGCCGCCGTGCGCGAGTCCGTGCTGCCCCGGGCTGAGCGTTCGGCAGCCTGGGCCCAGCTAGAGGGAGGCGAGGAGTTAGGTCTGCTGGTCCACGCGTGCCCCCCAGCTACGAGATGAGGGAGTGTGACGGCTCCTCTGAGGACTTTGGTCACGCCAAGCTGCACTGAAGAGCTTCATCCCTCTCCTAAATATACTTGAAACTTTCCATGGTTGGCTACTGCCCAGATGTGAAATGTTTTGGAAAAAATGAGCAAAATCCTTTCAGCTATGCGACTTAAAGACATTTAGAAGGCTGGCGTGTAGGGAGAACCAAAGGAGAGAGATTCAGAATAGTGGGGCTCTCCTTCCTAAAATTATTTTTTTCATGCAAACCAATACTCCACATTTTTTGAACGGCATTGATTACACTAACGGCAGTTGGCTTGAAAGCAAAATTGGAGATACTTTTTCTATTTTAAAAGCTGCTTCATTGTTTTTAAAATAGAACCATCTGAATACTATTTCTTAAAATCTTTTCAGCCCGGTATCAATTTATCCATTTATCCTTTTGGATCTGTGGGAAAAGAGCCAAGAATCATAAAAATTCTACTCCAAGATAAAAGTCTTTAACGATTTCCTAAAACAATTAAGTTTAAGTGCATAGATCCACAAAGCATGGTAGGATATTTATGAGACAGGAAGGGTGTAAGTTGCATCGCCAGATTTAGTAAGTAATGAATCTTAAATACTGCAGTAGATTTGTAACTGAAAAATCTGTACCTATAGGTTATGCAGTATGTGCAGCCATGCCATGTCTAAGGATTTGTGTTGGGGGCCACTCCTTGTCATCGTTGCGCCCCCACCCCGGCCTTTAAATGGGAAAATGTGGGTGGATTTTATTACTACTTAATGTTAACTTGTCGCAAAAACAATATTAGAAATCAAAGTTATGACATATTCAAGAAAGAACACGTTTTGCAGAGAAGGTACAATATTATTCTTCCCTAACCTTTTTTAGGCTGACTTTTTTTTTTTTTTTTTTTTTTGTTCTTTTCGAGATTAGGGTTCCTTGTAGCCCCAGCTGTCCTGGAACTCACTCTGTAGACAGACTGGCCTTGAACTGACAAAGATCCGCCTGCCTCTGCCTCCCAAGTGCTAGGATTAAAGGCGTGCACCACCACTCCCGGTTTTGGCTGACTTTTCAATGATTTAGAAACCTTAGTATTGGGCTGTGGGGATAGCGCAGCCGTTAAAGGCTGAGGCTAAGACCGCAAAAAAAAAAAAACAAAAAAAGCAACCTTAGTATTGTTCATTTTCTTAGATACAGCTACTTATCATTTTGGCTGCCTCCTTTCTCAAGCACATCCAAACTATTCACCAATCCAATGTCAGTTTTTCCTGGCTCTTCCCATGTTCCAATGAAATTATTTATGATAGTTAAAGGTTTGAATGCTTTAGAGAATATTAACAATTAGGAGCTGGGAAGATGACTGGCTTCATTGGTAGAGTGCTTGCTGCTCAAGCATAAGGACCTGAGTTTGGATCCCCGCAATTACACTTAAAACAGTGTCCTAGCCGGGCGTTGTGGCGCACACCTTAATCCTAGCACTCGGGGGCAGATGCGGCAGATCTTTGTGAGTTAGTTTCAAGGCCAGCCTGATCTACACAGTGAGTTCCAGGACAGCTGGGGCTACAGGGAGACCCTGTCTCGAAAACCAAAAAAATAATAAAATAAAAAATAAAAAAAAATAAGAGTGTCCTATGCCTGTAACCCCAGCCCTGAGAGAGGGCAAACAGGTGGCCCCCTGAGGCTCACTGCACATACGCATGCACACCACGTGCAGAAAAAGAAAAAGAAAGGCTACCTCACGGTAGATTATTTTCTAGAGTTTTACTTATGAAGATGAACTGATGAGAAAGGAAAAATGTTACTTCTAACACTTGGAAGAACCGAGTCCACTGAGATTTAAGACTAAGATAATTAAGAAAACTAAAAAAAAAGTATACGCAGCCGGGGGTGTGGTGGCGCACGCCTTTAATCCTAGCACTCGGGAGGCAGAGGCAAAAGCGTAATTTCAAGGCCAGCCTGGTTACAGAGTGAGTTCCAGGTCAGCTGGGGCTACAGGGAGACCCTGTCTCGAAAAAACCAAACAAACAAACGAACAAAAAAGTATACGCACTAAATCAAAACTATTATAAAGTACTTGCATTTGATTTTTTCATCTTATATTTCATAGATAATGGTGATTTTTACTCATTGTGTTTGTCGCTTTTGAACATGGTCTTCCTGTAGCCCCAGATGGCTAAGACTTGCTATGTAGATCGACGCCTTCATCGTACAGAGATCCTGCTTCCTCTTCCTTTGCCTCTTCCGATGTTTAGATTAAAGGCATACACCATCACACCCAACTATTTAAGGATATTTTGATCATATACCTTTAGAAATATGAAATGGTATTTTGATTATGTTAAATTTAATCATATGAAAACCAAACTAGCCAGGTGAGGTGACACATGCCTTTAATCCTAGCACTTGAGAGGCAGAGGCAGATGGATCTCTGTGAGATCCAGGCCGGTCTGGCCTACAGAGCCAGTTCTAAGCCAACCTGGATGGCACAGGGGAAAAGACAACAAACTATCACCTATCAAAACACTTTATACATATACAAAAAATCTACCAAACTATCTACAATAGAAAAAGTCTAGCTGGGCGTGGTGGCGCACACCTTTAATCCTAGCACTGGAGGCAGAGGCAGGCGGATCTTTGTGAGTTCAAGGCCAGCCTGGTCTACAGAGTGAGTTCCAGGACAGCTGGGGCTTCAGGGAGACCCTGTCTCAAAAAGACCAAAAAAAAAAAAAAAAAAAAAAAAAAAAAAGTCATCCAGGTTAATTGGGTTGTCAGAGCTGCTCTTAAGACTTCCTCTTTGCTGCCAGGGGTCGTGGCACACGCTGTTAATCCTAGCGCTTGGGAGGCAGCGGCAGTCAGATCTTTGTGAGTTCAAGGCTAGCATGGTCTACAGAGTGAGTTCCAGGACACCTGGGGCTACAGGGAAACCCTGTCTCAAAAAGACCAAAAAAAAAAAAAGACTTCCTCTTTGCTAAGTGTAGCCACTCTAAGGTAGGATGTGGAGCCTCTACCCTTGTAAGGTAATCAGCCAGAGAAAGAAGAAACTGGACTTTGTGTACTTTGTTTCTGCTCTAACTTGAACAGTGTCACCAAGCTTATCCCTGAGCATCTGTGATCTTTTGATCCTCAGGTGAAGGCTGTTTCAAGGTCATAACATAACCTCTCCATACAAAGCAGATCTTGACCTTCACACACAAAAAAAAGAGATTAGTATTTGCTGTTGTAAAGGTAAACAGAAAGTAATTCTCCCTTAAGAAACAGCTTATAAGAACTACCCAAGATTCTTCTATTAATTAGTTTGAAACGCTTCTATTTGAAGCATAGAAGCTTCAGGAACCCTTTACACAAGCCTCTGCTACTACTTCCTGTTTTCTTCTTGGTTCCCTTCTTTATCCGGCCTAGTTAGGCCTTACTGATAAACTTTGCCAAGCATCACTTCTTCCAATGCTGAACTTATGTCTATAGTAAATATTTAAATCCCTCATGTATAAATCAAGGGTGATACTAGTGCTCATACAGTTGTGAAGGATTAAATAAACAACACATGTAAGCACTTGAACAATACCAATAACGCAGTGTTAGCTATTTTCATCAGATGGGTGAATAAATCTATCAAGTTCTTATGTCCATATGTATGGACATATATATGGACATAAGAACTTTTATATATATATATATATATATATATATATATATATATAATATAGAAAACAAAAAAATATATATAATATATGTTGGTCTTTTTGTTTTTTTTTTTAATTTATTGATGGTGTATGAATGTACTGTCTGCAATGCAAGTCTGTGCAACCCGTGTCGTGCAACGCCGCGGAGGTCAGAAGAGGTTACAGATTCCCCTGGAACTGGAGTTTCTCTGGAATTGGAGTTTCAGACGTTCTCAGCCGCCATGTGTGCTGGGATCGAACCCGGGTCCTCTGCAAGAGCGGTCGCGCTCTTAACCGTCAGGCCATCTCTCCAGCCCCTATATTGGTCTTTTTGAGACAGGGTCCCCCTTTAGTCCCAGCTGGACTGGAGCTCGCTATGTAAACCAAGCTGGCCTTGAACTCTCAGAGATCCACCTGCCTCTGCCCTCTCGAGTGGTGGGATCAAAGGCGTGCACCACCACACCTGGCTTTCAAATAACTTTTTTAAATTTTATTTTATTTTATTTATTTTTTTTTTTTTTTTGTGTATTTCATACATCATTTTCCAATTCAGTTCAGGCATATTCCCTTTCCCTTCCCAACCCATCCCCACCCCACCCCATCCAAGATCATGCATTCTGCCATAACTGTCCTGCATCTTTCTCTCAGTTTTTTTTTTCATTTTTTTAGGCAATAAGTGAAATTTATGAATACAAGCATCCCTCATGTAAAACCAAGTTGCAAGCTATTTGCACCAAACCCCGCAGCACACCATCCAGGGGGGGGGGGGGGGGGGAGGCTTTGTATGTTCAATCAAGTTGATAAATGAGTGTCCAGACTAATATGCTGTATTTCATCACCATTCACCAATCGCAGCCCTTACATTCACCATGCCACCTCTTCCGCAGATTGTTCCCTAGGCTGAGAAAAGGGGCACAGGTGGATGAGAAGCAAAACAGTCTACTTTCTCTGGAGCGTGTTGTTTGGACTCAGGTCAAATTCTGGCTGTTTCCTTTTATGGGCTGACAGTTTGTCCAGGAATAACCTTTCTGATCCTACTAATGAAGCACAAGTAATTAGTATATAGTATTTAAACAGCACTAATAGTTATGGTAGGTTCTTTGGTATAGACAGAAGACTATGTTTGGATGGTATGTAAGTCATGAATTACATTTTTTTTTCCTGTTAAATATGACAGGGTCTTACTGTGGCTTATAACATCTCCTAACCTGTAGAGGATGTAAGCTTGTGGCATCAGCCATGGGTTATTCCTCCAAGGAGAGAGCCAATAGCCAATTAGATTTGGGATATACAGGCATATGGCTGCCTCTGCTGCACAGTATTTCCAGGCAGGTGAGGTGTAGCTGGTGCTGACGGTGGAGTCTTGCTTGACTCAAGGAGACCCGTATTTGCTTTATTGGTTTAGTGGCCTTTGGTGACACTCTCTGGTATTCCAGAGGCCATCTGTACACTTGCATGCGTGGTCTCAATACATCTTTCCCATGTTAACGTCAGGTCTTCGGCAGCAGGGCCTTATCTTTTTACAAATTAAGAAAAAGCCGGGAGTGGTGACGCACGCCTTTAATCCCAGCACTCAGGAGGCAGAGGCAGGTGGATCTCTGTGAGTTCAAGGCCAGCCTGGTCTACAGAGTGAGCTCTAGACCAGCTGGGACTAAAAGGGAGACCCTGTCTCAAAAAGACAAAAAAGGAAAAATCACTAGGAAGGGAAAGAATGCATGTCATGTGCCAATATCTTTGCATATAGCAATTAAAATTTAAAATTTATCACTTTAGAAACAGCCTGATCAGAGTCCAAAACCACATCTCCAGAGAAAGTAGACTGTTTTGCTTCTTGCCCACTTGTGTCCCTTTTCTAAAGCCTAGGGAACAATCTGCAGAAGAGGAGGCGTGGTAGAATGAAAGGGCTGCGATTGGGGTGAATTATGAAACTACAGAAATATAGACTGGACTCTTAATTTGATCAACATGATTGTACATACAAGCTGGACAATGGGAGCCTCGGGCTCTATAAGTTTGGGCATAGCTGCTTGCAAATTGGTTTTACATGAAGGATACTTGTATTCATTACTTACTAGTTATTATTAAAAAAATAGAAAAAATAAATTAAAAAAACAAAAACAAAACAAAAAAATTGTACCTCATCTTAGTTGGAATTTACTTTATATTTAATCAAAGATTCTTCAACTGAATTTCAAAAAAAAATTTATCACTCTAAGCATTTTCATTAGGCTTCTCAAATATACCTCTATTATGAATGAAATTATACTTCTTTGTAATATTACAAAGAACAATGAAATTTCATCAAATATAAGCAGCACATTTGAATTGTCTGATTTAAAATACCTTATGATGTTCTCTTCGAAGGTTCCCTAAGTAGAGGGGAATAGAGGAAGAAACAGTTGATTTCTCTCATCCAGAGTAATAGGTAAAGATCTCAATTAGTTTAGTTTGTAAGTTGATTTTTTTTTATACTTAGACCACACATCTGTGGAATCTCCAAATAACTTGTGCTGTATAGCATCAGTTGTCCCTTGGGTCGAGGGAGCCTCAGTTGGGGAATTTCCTCCATTGGACTGCCCTTGTGGCCATATCTGTGGAGTATTTTCTTGATTGTTGTGTGAGGTGAGAAGGCCCAGCCCACTGTGGGTAGTGCCATCCTTGGACAGGTGGTCCCATATTATATAAGAAAGCAGGCTGAGCATAGGGCAGAGAGCAAGCCAAGAAGCAGCATTCCTCTCTGGCCTGTGCTGCAGCTCCTGCCTCCAAGTTCCTACTTTGGGCTCCCTAAGTGAGGAACTGTGATCTGGGAGATGTAAGCTAAATAAACCCTTTCCTCCCCAAGTTAGTATTGGTCAGAGTGTTTTGTCACAGCTATTAAAAGCAAACACATTAATTTTCAAAGTGATTTTAATTTTTGTGTGTGTGGATCCACAGAAAGCTTAAAGCACCTAAACCTCATCCAACAGATGGGAAAGTCTTATTCACTTCTATATTAGCAAGTTCTCCTCCCAAACTGATTTTGTAAATAGTCCAAAAAATAGTCAAATGCCACTGTTTGAGAAAAAAATGAGTAAACAGTATTATTGTTCTTTTTTTTTTTTTTTGTCCCTCCCATGGAGACTCTATCTCCTTACCTTTTTGGATTGCAGACTTGGTCTTGATGAAACATGAGAGGAGAGGAAGTAATTTGCCATTGCTTTGCCATTTGATTCTGCCATCTCTCATTTCCTTTCAAGACAAGACTGGCATGTCCATGGAGAATCGTGCTTCTTTGCCTGAGTATTTCAGAGTGATGAAGCAAAGCTGTTGGCTATGATGGCAAATACCATGAAAAGAAATGAAGCTTATAGTAATTCACAGAATTGAAGGTTAATACTATCAAATTGTTTAGCTTCAGGTAAATTGTCCAACTCAAAAAGACATGGCAGCCAGGAGAACAAGATGGATTATAAAATGTATTTGAAAGCTCTCACTGTTGAATCCTACAAACCACTTGAGACTCAGATCCAGTAAACAGACAATGATACCAGAAGAGAGCATCATCTTTGGGGGACATTTAAAACAAATGTTCAAGAAGGAGACAAGTTTGACATTTCACTATCTCATATGTATTTGGTCAATTATGTTCTGCTTGGTTTTAGGTTATGAAATCTAATGTTGGCTCATCCTTTGAAATTTGTCACATTTTCTAAGCTCTGAAAAAGAAACCTGAGCTACAGCTTTTATTTATTTATGCTCATCCAGTGGTAAGATCATATTACCAATCCAGAAACTAATTACTGAATTCCACAGGAATCATTTGTTATGAAACTAAATCCAAAATTCAGAGTCTAGAATGCATTTTTTAGCATTGATTTCTTTCTTTGTGTATCTGTGTGCATGCACATCCATGTGCCCGAGTGCCTGTAGATTAGAGAACAACTTTCAGGAGTTAGTTCTCTCCTACCACCATACTGATTTAAGGATCAAAGTTAGACCCTAGGGTTTGGCAGCAAGAGCCTTTACTAAGCCATCTGCCTGGCCCCACAATGCAGTTTGAAATACCAGGTAAAGAGCAATTAGTATTATTTCCTGGAAAACACTGATTTTTTTTTCAAAACATAGGTTTGCATTTCAAGCATCTAACTTTACAATAAGGCATTTCAAGCATCTAACTTTACAATAAGCATCTGGTTCCCTCTGACCAAATAGAAACTCCACAACATTAAGAGTTGATTTGTGGGACTGGAAAGATTGCTCAGTGGTTAAGAGCACTAGCTGCTCTTGCAGAGGACCCAGGTTTGAGTCCCAGAACTTACATGGCAGCTAATAACCATCTGTAACTCCAATTCCAGGGCAATCTGACCCCCTCCTCTGACCTACTCAGGTATTGC
Source organism: Rhizomys pruinosus (assembly GCA_009823505.1). Lineage (NCBI taxonomy): Eukaryota > Metazoa > Chordata > Mammalia > Rodentia > Spalacidae > Rhizomys > Rhizomys pruinosus. Next base: position 1,154,171 of record VZQC01010202.1, read on the forward strand.
ATGACATGGGTACACTTAATCACTTTGTTCCTGCACCACATGGTCTATTCTATGGTAGGGCTCTGTTCAGATGCACCCTAGCTAGTACAACAATGTGCTATGTTTCAAAAAATAACCAAAGTGTTTCCTCTCAAGAGAACAGATAAAAATACTTCTTATTCTTACGTGTTTCCACATAAGAATAATATGCATTATTTTAAAATTAATTTCATGTATGAAAGTGAATAAGTCACAAAAACGTTAAAGAGAAACCAAGCAAGATATATATATATATATGTATATATATTATAATTCTATGATTATAAAAATTTTAAACATGGAAAAAATTATTATTTATGGGTTTATACATATTAATTTATTCATAGCCAAAAGATAGCAGGGATTATACATATTAAATTTATGAATTTAAGGCATGCACAGGAATAATAACAAATTCAGGATAGTGGCCATCATCTTTGGCTATATATTAAAGGGAACTGGATTGAAGACCTGTGAATAGAGAGCTTCAAATGCATCTGTAATTGTTGATTTCTTAAAACAAAGATTTGAAAAATCTGAATTTTTAAAAATCTGAGACAAATTTGGGAAATATAGATTGTTATATACTTTTTGTTCTATGTGTAATATTATGAATAAATAAATTTTATTTCAATGTTGAAATCCATCACAGCTCTCTAACAATTATTATAACTGATGAATTATTAAAATTTTTAATGGCAACTTTTAAATTTTATTTAATCTTGCTAACCAATGCTGGATAACACAGTAATCACTATAGTAACATTATAAATATTTTCAAGAAGACAATCCACAGGAAATTATGATTTAACTAAAGAGTGTTATAGAAGATTCAGGAATAGCTTATATTTAGCTGAAAACATTATGGAGAAAATTGTACAGGCCATGGCAATCTTGAACAAATAAAAATAATTCTTTCACTAATAAAATATGAGTCCTTTCTTTTAAGGTTAAATACGTAATTTATCTTTATAATATTCCTGTAAAGGGTATATGCCAATTGCTTACTTTTATGACTAAGACAATTATAAGTTAATAAGGTCCCACGGCTAATTAGTACAAGTTGGTGAAGACATACCCTCCAGCTAGACCTGGCCATTGACCTTGTCTCTTTTGAACCAACAGAGAAATGCCTGTGCCAGTCATGTTTATAAATACCAAAGCCCGGAGCTGGAGAGATGGCCTAGTGGTTAAGAGCGCCGACTGCTCTTGCAGAGGACCTAGGTTCGATCCCCAGCACCCACATGGCAGCTGAGAACCATCTTTAACTCCAGTTCCAGGGGAATCCGACACCCTCTTCTGACCTCCGCGGCATTGCACGACACAGGTGCACAAACCTGCATGCAGACAGTACACTCATACACATAAAAAATAAATAAAATTAAAAAAATAAAAATAAACAAATAAATAAATAAAATTAAAAAAAATACCAAAGCCCTCAGGGGCTCTAAAAATTTATTCTTTGGCAATAATTTCCCTGAGCATGGGACTAGATACATAACGTGAGCAGAGCAGATCAGCTCTAGAATGTTTTGTTTTGTTAAGACAGGTATTCACTGTGTAGACCAGGCTGACCTTGGACTCACAGATACCTACCTGCCTCTGCCTCCAAAGCGCTGGGATTAAAGTTTAGCACCACCACCAGTCTAAGTCACTCATTAAAAAAAAAAAAAATGACGCCAGGTAAGGTGGTGCACCCCTTTCATCCAAGCACTCAGGAGGCAAAGAGAGGAGGATCTCTGGAAGTTTAAGGCCCAGCCTGGTCTACATAGTGAGTGTCCTAGGCCGCTGGGGGACTAAAGAAGACACTGTCTTCCAAAATGACAAAAAAAAAAAAAAAAATAAAGTTCCTCTGAGCAGCCGCTCCACTCACTGGTGCTGATTGCTGCTTCCCTTGTCCCATTGCTGCTGGTCACCCATCCAAGGGAAATTTTAAGTCTCTGCTTCCATCTTCCTATCAGGAAGGGAGCCAATCTCACAGCAAAACCAAAGGGAGAGATGGAAACAGAACCTCCTGACAACCAGTTCTACAGCCTCTTTCCCTCTGTGACTGTGTGTTACACATGAAACATAAGCTTGCTGTTTAAATGAAACTTATAATTGTCTTTCATTAATATGTACTATAAATTCAAAGCCATACCACAAAGGTTTCTGGAAATGTATCTTTTTCTTTGGCTTACGCACAATTTTTAAATATTTATTTATATTAATTCATGTGATGTATGTACTGTCTGCATGTGGTTTGTGCACCCGTGTCATGCAGTGCCAGCGGAGGTCAGAATAGGTGCTCGGATTCCCCTGGAACTGGAGTTCTCCTGGAAATTGGATTCAGACGTTCTTAGCCACCATGTAGGTGCTGGGGATCGAATCCAGGTCCTCTGCAGGGTAAGTCGGCGCTCTTACCACTAGGTCCATCTCTCCAAAAGCCCCAAGCACATTTTCTTATATCTGCTTCCCCGTACACCACCCCACCATCCCACCCCCCTCTTCCCTGCCCACATTTTTTTATTGATTGAAAAGAGACTCCCTGTAAGCTCCAGTGCCTAGAACTTGCCACCCCGACTCCCTAGCAGGCCTCAATCTCACCGATATCACCTACCCCTTGCCTCCCAAAATCCCCTCCAATACGTAAGGCAACCCTGTACCATCATGCCGCTCATTCACATTTTTTTATTATAATTTTTTTTTTTAGACAGGGTCCTCTATAGGGGCCCAGCTGCCCTGGAACTCACTCTGTAGACCAGGCTGGCCTTGAACTACCCAGAGATCCTCCTGCCTCTGCCTCCTGAGTGCTGGATTAAAGCATGCACCATCCATGGCCCGGTGGTGGGTGGGTGGGTGCTGGAAACGAACACAGGTCCTCTGCAAGAGCAGTTGGAGCTCTTCTAACCAATCTAGCATCAATCTCCCGCCTCCTCATGTCATTAATTTTAACCCTTTAAATAATGTTCCCTCCCCCCCCATGTGTTTAACTCATCTTCCCCATACCCAATGAGTTCAATTGTTTGGGGGAGACCAAACAAGTTAATTAAAAACATGTAATCAGAAATGCCATAAACATTAAAAAGTTTAATTAAGCCTCACGACCCTGGCTTCCCACCCCTGACATGACTTCCTATTGACTTTAAATTTTGATTTCCTTTCAAATTATTGAACCATACTGAGACAATTAGCTTTGCCTTTCTACTAACTAGGCTTCCACACTTGTGCCTAACTAGTTGGTTAATGTTTCTGTCCTTCATTCTTGTCAGAAAGAAAAATTTTTTCCTTCCCTTAATTTTTCTCCTTTCTTTCATTTTTTAAGTCTTAGGCCCCTTTCTCCATTCATCAGGATTCCACTAACAACTTTATTGTTTTAATATTACATCTTCGTGTTGTTCTCCAATTAAAATCAATCTCAAAAGAATAATTTAAGATATAATCTCATTTTGTAGGTGAGAAAATTGACACATAAATGTTAAATCTACTCAACCTTTCAATGATTTGCCTTAAAAGCGCCATGCAGTTTTTGACCCTGTAGCTTTTACCCCAGCACTCACTCTTACTACACGCACTTGAATACACCTTTTTTTCCCTAAGATGCAGCTCTCAGATGCTGCCTTCCTAGATCTCAGATGCGGCTTCTCTAGAGAAGCCTTCCTTACCTCTCCAGGCACAGTTAAGGATTTACTTGAAAATATATTAATTTATCTCATTACTCTAATTTTTTATGTGTGTCTCCTCGAATTACAGGGGGAAATATTTTTCTTTTGTTCTAAAAAGATCCTTTTCTTTTTTTTTTTTATTCGTTCCCGCCGATCTTTTTGAGACAGAGGTCTCCCTGTACCCCAGCGGTCCTGGAGCTTCTCACTGAGACGTGCTAAACGGACAAAGCGACATGAAATTGCACCAAACACAACACCCACCCCCAACCACACACCTAAACACAAGAACCCCTAACAAAAATCCGCCGCACTCCTGCCTCTCGAAGTGCTAGATGGCTATATATAAAGACGTGTGCCACACGGCCCGGCTCATTTTTCCATTTTTATTTTTTTTTTTTTTATTTATTTATTTTTTTTTTTTGGCTTTCGTTCGAGGACACCGGGTGTCTCCCGTGAGCCCCCACAGCTCGTCCCATCCCCACGATAGACCAGCGCGCACCCCACCTCGACTCGAATACAACCAGACGGCCTGGCCTTGCACTCAAACAGACTCCCCCTGCCCACCTACGCCCACCCCAGAACAATATAAAGGCGTGACGCCCCCACCACCACCCCGGCCTTCAAATTTTCCATTTGTACAAACACACTTAGACTTGATACCCACGGACCATACCAATTAAAAGTTTTCCCCACACCTACCCCCCCCTAACCCCCACCAACACACGTTAAAACACAATGACACAAAGTTAATCATTACTGTAAGTTTTTAAGTCAGAGAACAATTTTTACATATATTTATAGCTCAAAGCATTGCCCAGGACAACCTAGATCACGAAACAGGCTTGGTTAAAAAAAAAACAAACACACCCCATCAGAAAAGATAAAAACACAACCACAAAAAGCACCACCCAACCGTTTACACCGTACAGGATGATGTTCACAGAAGGAGGAATACTAGGAGGAAAAAGTTTGGACGCATAACAAAAGTACAAATTTTTCTCCAGTTTTTCTTTTTTGTTTGAGACGGGTTCCCTATAGTCCCAGAGTTCCTGGAACTTATTTTCTTTCTTTCTTTCTTTCTTTTTTTTTTTTAAAGATACAATTTTTTTTTATATTTCTTTTTATTTTATTTATTTTTGTATGTGTATGAATGTACTGTCTGCATGTAGGTTTGTGCACCCTTGTCGTGCAATGCCACGGAGGTTAGAAGAGGGTCTCGGATTCCTCTGGAACTGGAGTTCTCCTGGAATTGGAGTTACAGATGGTTCTTAGCTGCCATGTGGGTGCTGGGGATCGAACCCAGGTCCTCTGCAAGAGCAGTCGGTGCTCTTAACTGCTAAGCTATCTCTCCAGCCCCCGGAACTTATTTCCTTATTATTATTATTATTATTATTATTATTATTATTTTTGTATGTGTATGAGTGTACTGTCTGCATGTGGGTTTGTGCACCCGTGTCGTGCAATGCCGCGGAGGTCAGAAGAGGGTGTCGGATTCCCGTGGAACTGGAGTTCTCCTGGAATTGGAGTTACAGAAGGTTCTTAGCCGCCATGTGGGTGCTGGGGATCGAACCCGGGTCCTCTGCAAGAGCAGTCGGTGCTCTTAACCGCTAGGCCATCCCTCCAGCCCCCAGAACTTATTTCTTATAGAGCCTTGTAGACCATAGTAAGGAGTGTTAATTTTATTTTACGCACCATAAGAAGCCATTGATGATCTGATATATATTTTAGCCATGCAATGCAAACATAGAGTATGAAATGCAAACATTTGAAATGTTCTCAAAAGTTAGCATGTACACTTATAGGTTATGTTAGCTTTCAGAATATCTACAACCATTTTGAATATGAAAAGAAACATAATTGAGACTTTTAATTGCTACCTAGGGTTTATTAACTAGAAAATTACAAATGTATTAGAACAAATGAGTTTTCATGATCTTACTTGAAGTAAATTTACTCCAGTAAATTCTCTCTCAATTTCATCTCTAAAAGAAGGAGTTTGCTAAAAATTAAAAAAAAATTTTAAACTAGAGAAAGCCTTGATGGGCACCTCATTTGTCGATACCAACCGTCACGGACGATGGGTCTAAAGTCACATGGAAAGGAGCTGGAGCAATCCCTCAGTGCTTAGCAGTACTTGCTGCTCTTCCTCACCACGGTTTCAGTTCCAGGGAACCCTACGCCCTCTTCTGGCCTCCATGGGCATTGCATATGTCGTACACTTACATACATGCAGGCAAAACACTCATACGCATAAACGATTTTTTTAAAAAACTAGTCACGCTGGGCGTGGTGGCGCAAGCCTTTAATCCTAGCACTTGGGAGGCAGAGGCAGGCGGATCTTTGTGAGTTCAAGGCCAGCCTGGTCTACAAAGTGAGTTCCAGGACAGCTGGGTCTACAGGGAGACCCTGTCTCGAAAAGACAAAAAACAAACAAACAAACAAAAAAAAACTAGTCACACAGATAAATGATACTGAGTTTAGGTTTGAGGAGATAGATAAGATGCAGACCCAAACCAAATTAAAAATGCATCTTGTATATGTTATAAACATTGTATATTATATATATGTTCAATAGATAAAATGATATAGAAATAAATTCTGAGAGATTAGAGACTATTATAGAAAAGGGGTAACATTTGCTAGGTATAAATCCAGGTATGTAAGGATGAGAAAGATGCTCTTCCAAGGAAAAAAAAATAATAGGGTTCAGTAGGTTCAGGGAATAATGAGTAGTCTTGCATAACATTCACCAACTATTTCTACTTGGTTGTCCTCAGTAGAACCCCATTCCTTTTTTTTTCCTGAAGTTTAATGCACCCATACAACTTACACTGGCCAGAGAAATGACACTGGAAACGCCATCAGCCAATACACAGGCTGGGTATGGTGGATGTTCCTATAATCCCAGCACTTGGGAGGCAGAGGCAGGAGGATCATGAGTTCCAGGACAGCCTGGACTACCTAATGAGAACTTGTCTTAAATAGAATTTTTCAACCATAAAGGGAAATGAAATTATGTCATTTGTAGGAAAATATATTCAATTGTAGATAATCACATGAAATAAATTGTCAGTCTCGGACAAATACATGTTTTATCTCATTCGTGAATCCTAGATTTTATACAGATACATAAAATCATGAACGTACAGATGACATGAAAGCAGAAGCAAAACTGTCTAGGGAAAAGGAAGGGCCTGATAGGAGGGGAAAGGGCAGAAAAGGGGAAGGACAGCTGGCGATCAGGGGAACTTTGCTAAAAATACACTATAGACCATCATGAAATGATCTTATATAACCCTGTATAACAAAATAAAATAATAAAGCTGGGTGTGGTGGTGCACGCCTTTAATCCTAGCACTTGAGAGGCAGAGGCAGGTGGATCTTTGTGAGTTCAAGGCCAGCCTGGTCTACAGAGTGAGTTCCAGGACAGCTGGGGCTATACGGAGACCCTGTCTCAAAAAGACCAAAAAAATAAATAAAAAATAAAATAATAATAAACAAAAGAACCACTCTACAATGTTCTACCCTCTCTTTCCCTCTGTCACTGTCTATAACTACTGGTTGCTCTCTGTGCCTGGGTCCCTGTGTGGAAAAGGAAAGTTTGTCATAAGTTTCTGTAATTTTGAAGTTGTTACCACAGCAACATTTATCCTAGCCTGGCCGAGCCATGCACTCTGAGAGGAAGGTAGGAGAAAGAGCTTCAGAGGACCGAGAATCCAGCCCTCCTGGCAGCATGTAAAAATGTCAGCCCATAAATAGCCATTTAGAAAGTATGTGCCCCAAATGTTTGAATCCATGGATTCAAGTAAATATATTTCATGCTCTTTCTACTGAATTCCATTTTTGCGTAGCTGTTGTTTCCACAACTAATTCCAAAAATGTAATTTGAGTCAAGAAAAGCTGTCTTCACAATTGGTGTTTTATGTAATCTAACCATGGCCAACTCACGGAGCTACATGTTCTGGATGGAGGAAAAAGTGTCCAGAGGCATCTGAATGTGAGTAAATGTTGTTTAAACTTGCTAATGATGCAGAGTAATACTACATTTCTGTCGCAAGAGGCATTAATACCAAGGAAATGTTTATATTTTGGAGTAAAGCAGGCTTGGAGTTGAAATCCAGCAAGCAGCACTGCCTTCCAAAAGTACTGTCTTCATGGTTACACCTTCCCACTGACACTGATTGCATTTTAACAGGGTTTCTAGAAATAGTGTTTTAACCCAAGAGAGTGACTGAAATAGGAATTTGATATCCCAAGAGAGGCAGGAACAGTGAGAAAGAGAGATAAGTTTGGGGGCTGGAGAGATGGCCTAGCAGTTAAGAGCGCTGACTGCTCTTACAGAGGACCCGGGTTCGATCCCCAGCATCCACATGGTGGCTGAGAACCGTCCGAAACTCCAATTCCAGGAGAACTCCAGTTCCAGGGGAATCTGACACCCTCTTCTGACCTCCGCGGCATTGCACAACCCAGGTGCACAAACCTGCATGCAGACAGTACATTCATACACATACAGAAATAAATAAAATTAAAAAAAAAAAAGAAAGAGAGATAAGTTTATGTAGGCAAAGGAGGGGAATGAGGAAGGGAAAGGTCTAGTCTTGAGGGACATGATGCCAAGAGCCCATGAACGGATTGCCTGTCCTACGATATCAGAACCTGAAAAGGAAGAGGGAGGACAGGGTAAAGACGAAGAGCCTGGCAATGCACTTAGTCTCCTAATAATTGTAGTTTTCCCTCAATGTGTAAACTCCATGGGCATGCTTTAATTGAGTGTACTTGCCAGAATCCGCCCCACTGGAAAGAAGAAAATCAAGTCCTTGTTACAGGGAGAAATCTAATAAAAATTTTAATGTGAAGTCCAAAGAATATACATATTTGGTTATTTGAAAGTTTATTAATATATCTTTCTCTAACAGTCTCTCCGAACCTGGAGCTGGGAGTCTGAAGTGCTGCTTCAGCAGGGCCTTTACCTAACCGGCTGACGTGGTCAACTGTCCTGACCTGTCCGTGTCCCTGTTCCCACGTGTATAAAACACACGCTTGTCTATCTGACCTCAGGGGTGCTTCCTGGGTCCCAACTGTGACTCTGAGCCTTGGTCACATAGAGTCGTGGCTTTTATCAAGAGATGAATCTGACACTAATTAAATCTTGTGTCTATTTTTCCCCCAGTGGATATCAGAGGAATTACAGGTAGCACATTGAAAATACCAAATAAGGTTAAAGAATGTTTGAATACAGTGACCAGACAAAAGCTATAAACAGCTTAGCATATGGCAGTTTTGCACGAGCAATAAAGGCTGTACACATTTAGGTTAATAATCAACAAAATGCTAAAAGATGGTATGCAAAAGGGAAACCCATATACACAGCCAAAGGACCCACTGCTGTCAAGAGCCTCAGTTTGGCTTGTCACTTGTCCAAGGGAAGGAAGAAGAGTTCCACAGCTGGTAAAACATGAGTATCTGGGTTTTCTCCCAGTGGTGAATGTTTCTAGTGAATAAAGGCAGCTATATCTGAGGGTGATTCCTACAGTGCAGCTGGCACTCACACTGAAGACTGGGGCCTGCGGTCACCAAAGTACACGTTCTCACTGTCATTAGAGACAGCTGTTGGCTCTGAAGAGCCTGCAGACAGACTCCCCTAGCAGTCTCCAGGGCAATTCTGTGGTGCTAACCTTAGTGCGTGTTTCCAGAGAGTCATTAGAGAAAAGAGATAACTTCAAGTAAACAGAAAACAGGTGGACTAGCAACAACAGTGTCAAAAAAATTAGTTTTCAAGTCAATTCTATGGCTTTATTTTAATGTACGTGTGTGTGTGTGCGCGCGCGTGCGTGCGCGCGCGTGCTTTTTTAAGGGGATACAGAATCTAGGCTCCACTTATCTCTGAATAATAAAATTATTTCACTCCTAGCAACCATTTCCTGGAAAACAATCTGCCAAAAAGATCAAAACCGTGAAAGTAAGCCTTTTGCACATTTAACGTTGATTTTGAAAGGTTTTGAGAGCATAATCCTAGAATAGTTTCAATCATACATGTATATCCACTATCTCATGAACATTCATATTGCATAAACATGTGTTAATTCTTCCCTGGTCATTGCAATCTGGATGTGACATCATTTACCTGCAGAATTTTGAAACCAACCAGGGAGGTCCTCTTCAGTGCCCAGCAAGCCCCATGCAGTCACATGCCTCATGCAGTCACATGCCCCATGCAGTCACATGACTCATGCAGTCGCACGCCCCAAGCATTCACATGCATAACAGTGGAAGGAATGATACTCATTTCTTTGCATCTCTTTCTTATTTTTTTATTTTATTTATTTCTTTTATGTGTATGAGTGTACTGTCTGCATGCAGGTCTGTGCACCCCTATCGTGCAAAGCCGCAGAGGTCAGAAAAGGTCGTCGGATTCCCCTGGAACTGGAGTCAAAGACGATTTTCAGCTGCCATGTCGGTGCGGTGCTGGGATCAAACCCGGGTCCTCTGCAAGAGCAGTCGGTGCTCTTAACCACTAGGCCATCTCTCCAGCCCTCTTTGCATCTCTTTCAACTCAAGGGAAGTTTATACAATCTTAAAGGCCCTCCGTTTTCTTGTTTGTAAGTGAAGATCATAGTAGACGCTTCTCAGAGCTGTTGAGAGAAATAAATAGTGCATGTATAATATATGGTTCAGAGAGGATCACACATAGAAACTAAACAGATGTTAGCCTCTTGTCCAGCAATCATTTCCTACCAGAAGCTAGAATGATTCTTTTTTTTTTTTGTTTTTGGTCATTTCGAGACAGGGTCTCCCGGTAGCTCTGGCTGTCCTGGAACTCACTCTGTAGACCAGGCTGGCCTCGAACTCACTGAGATCCGCGTGCCTCTGCCTCCCAAGTGCTAGGATCAAAGGCGTGCGCCACCACGCCCGGCGTTTATTAATTTTTTGTATGTGTATCAATGTACTGTCTGCATGCAAGTTTGTGCACTCGTGTCCTGCAATGCCGCGGAGGTCAGAAGAGGGTGTCGGATTCCCCTGGAACTGGAGTTCTCCTGGAATTGGAGTTTCAGACGGTTCTCGGCCGCCATGTGGGTGCTGGGGATCGAACCCGGGTCCTCTGTAAGAGCGATAGGCGCTCTTAACCACTAGGCCATCTCTCCAGCCCCAAGAGCACCCACTGCTCTTGCAGAGGACCCAAGTTCAATTCCCAGCACCTACATGGCAGCTAAGAACCAGAACCATCTTTAACTCCAGTTCCAGGGGAATCTGACACCCTCTTCTGACCTCCTGACCTCCGAAGCACTACAGACATGGGTGCACCTACTTACATGCAGACAGTACATTCATACACATAAAAATTTAAAAAAAAACCATAAATTGGATCATGTTACTTTCCAACTAAAAATTCTCAATGGCTTGCCATAGTACTTAGGGTACAATGAAAAAATAAATCTGGCTGGGCGTGGTGGCGCACGCCTTTAGTCCTAGCACTTGGGAGGCAGAGGCAGGCAGATCTTTGTGAGTTCAAGGCCAGCCTGGTCTGAATGAGTTCCAGGACAGCTGGAGCTACAGTGAGACCCTGTCTCTAAAAAAAAAAAAAAAAAAAAAAAAAAAAATCTGTAACATTTTCTTCTGGTCCTTTCTGACTCTTGTCTAAATTTTAGTCATCTTTAGTCAGTCTCCCACTGAAATCCTGTGCTCCAGCTACAATTGCCTTCTTTCAGATCTTCAGAATGTGCCAGTCCTAGCTCTCACCTCCTGCAGAGTCCCAGCACAGGGGAAGATTTGCAGGGGTTCATCTCCTGTAACATGTACAATGTCCATCCTGCCTTTGATATGAGGAATTAATATTTTATAAATCTTTTATAAAATGCTATGCACAAACAACTTCTCACCCACCACTCAGTCCAAATAGTGCCTCTGGGACCCTCTAAAATTGCTATTCAGGGAGCCGTCAGTGCTTCCACACAGGCCATTTGTTCTGTGTAAAACTCCCATCTCTCCTTTTTGCTTATGGCAAAACCTTAATCACTCTTCAACTTAAATGTCAACTCTTATTCCACCCTGTCCTTTTCTCTTAAGGAAATGAATAATCTTGTGTGACTATTTCTCCCCTACTGCGCTTTAAGGTTTGTAAATAGCTGTGTCTTTCAGCACTGCAGGCTGGCGTAGTGAAGGCAGGTAGGAAATCTTTGTTGCTGAAGCTCAAGAGTTAAGGACCAGGACTATGCAGTGCAGAGTGATTTATGCCTGTAATCCTAGCACTCCAGAGGTTGACTGCCATGAATTTGAGGCCAGCCTGGGCTACAGTGTGAGACCCTGTCTCAAAAAGGAAAACACAAACTAAAACAAAATGTACAGACCAAAATAAGAAAAAGTTGTTCCCCGACATGAAAACATTGGAGAACATTACCCCCAGCCAATTTGATGGTAGTTTGGGGCTGTTTGTCTTAAACCAACATGTAAAAGCAAAGGAGGAAGGAAATTGCTTCCATCAAAGACTGCCTGATATCCTGGACGTTTTCTATGTTCTGCGTAATTCACTTCTTCTTTTCACCCTGTCGATTGCATTTTAATATTCACAAATGGTTCTGAAGCAAAATGAAACTTTCCATAGGAGGAGAGATTCGAGGCTGGGGATGTGGTGCATATCTCAGTTGGCACAGTGCTTGCCTAACATGCAGGAAGCTGAACAACACATAAACTAGGTGTGGTGGTATTTGTATGACACTACTGTTGGGGAGAAAGATGTCTACTCATTTCAGAGAGCCAACAGCCGACCAAAGTAAGGACACCAAAGTCCAGCTTAGAGAACCATTGAGGTTTACTGGGGTTACTTACAGTAGTGCAGGTGGAGCAGAAATGACTCAGATAGCTGCATCTCCAAAGCCCATCCCAGCATGGGTGACAGCTCAAAACAGCAGGAAAGCCTGGAGCACATTGCACAACCAGCCACAGGCAGGGAACTCAACAGGCTGACAGTGTCTTTTTCTGGGTAGCTCAGGTGGTCTGAGCCTTTCCAGGAAGCTTGACTTATCTCTGCCTTGCTTATCAGAGTGTCTTTCAGCCATCTTGGGGAGGAAGGGGCCTAAGGAACCTGCTCAATTTTAGGGACTTCCTGAAGGTATTGAGCTCTTTCCTTCCTGAGTTTAATGAGCTTCCCTGTCGGATGGAATGTTTCACCTCCTCTCAAATCCTTTTACCCAGCATCCCTCCAACATGGAAGGTTTTTTTCCTTGAAGGAATTGCTCTACAACATGGTATATACCTGCAGTCTCAGCACTGGGAACGCGGAAGGACGCGGAAGGAGGATTAGAAGGTCAAGTTCATCTTCCACTCCATCCTGAGTTTGAGACCTTGGAGAGAAAGAAAAAGAAAAAGAGAGAGAGGGGGGAGAGAGAGAGAGAGAGAGAGAGAGAGAGAGAGAGAGAGAGAGAGAATAGGAAAGGGAGGAGAGAGATTGAGAAAGGGGAGGAGGATGAGGGAATTTACTATAAATATAAAAGAGAAAATATAAGCACACAAGCCCGGCCCGGAGGTGCCGGCTTTGCTGGACTCTAGGCAGACTCCTGCAGAGAATGTCCTCTGCCACCCTTCTAGTTTGTCATATGCATCCTTGGTAATTTTCCAGTGTGCTAGTTTCCTCTGATTGGTCTTTTAAAGGACTATGACATCTTTTTCTGTTTCGAGTTCAGGTTCGTTTTCAGTCATCAGTGGTCACCACGGTGCTCACACTGTAGCGTACTCTTCCAACAACTTGGGAAGCTTTGCTAAGAAGCCCTGTCCCTCCCTCCTCCTTCCTTGAATATTTGTGGAATGCCAGACACCAAGCTTAAGTGCTCCCTGACGCATTCTTTGCCTTTGTGGCCTATCTAGGTTTCAAGTTTCTCTTTTTTTTACCTTGAGTCTTCCTTGATGTCTGGCTTCGGTTTTTCTTTCTTTTTCTTTAGTAACTAAAAAATATTTTTTACAGCAATATTATACATATTAAATAACACCATAATAAAATCATTTGACATTGTTTTATTTTTATTTTATTTTATTTTATTTTATTTTTGGTGTTTTCAAGACAGGATCTCCCTGTAGCCCCAGCTGACCTGGAACTCACTCTGTAGACCAGGCTGGCCTTGAACTCACAAAGGTCCGCCTGCCTCTGCCTCCCCAGTGCTAGGATTAAAGGTGTGGCCACCACGCCCGGCTTTGACATTGTTTTAAACAGGAGAAAAAATGGAAATAGTTCAGGTTACAAAAAAATAATTTTTTGTTAAATTTGTTTTATAACCTGAACTTTTCTTTTTTGATTAACTTTGTTTTGAGTTTTCTTAAAGCTTCCTCTCCTTGACCCTGTATCTCATTCTCTTTTTTTTTTTTGCATTTTTGAGACAGGGTCTCCCTGTAGCCTCAGCTGGCCTAGAACCCACTCTGTAGATCAGGCTGGTCTTGAACTCACAGAGATGAGACCCCCCCTGCCTCTGCCTCCCAAGTGCTGGGATTAAAGGCATGCACCACCACTCCTGGCTCTCATTCTCTTTTAGAAGGTCTCTGTTTAGCAATCCATAATTTGTATTTCCATGTGAAAGGTACCCATAATGAAGTTCTTGGAGAGTTCCATATGTGTTTAAAGATTGGGATGGGGATATAACTCAGTGGTAGAGTTCTTGTCTAGCAAATTAAGTCCCTGTGTTTGATTCCCAGAATTGGGGAAAATAAGCATATTGTGTTAGATTTCTGTGACTGTAACAAAATACCTGAGACAAACAACTTTTTTTTTTTTTTGGTCCGTCTTTTCAAGGCAGGGTCTCCCTGTAGTCCCAGCTGTCCTGGAACTCACTCTTAGACCAGGCTGGCCTTGAACTCACAAAGATCCCCCTGCCTCTGCCTTGAATTCACAAGGTGTGCGCCACCAGGCCCGGCTTTGGGTTATGGATTTTGAAGTTTCAATCTATAATGACTTAGCACAATTGTTTAGAGTTCTGTGGTGAGACAGTGTATCATAGCAGAGGAAAGCTGCATCCCAGTCAACTAGGCCAACTAGGCCCTAGCTCCTAAATGTTTACTATCTCAACAATGCCTTCTGCTGCTAACTGTTAGCACCTGACCTTTGGAGGCAGTTCAGACCCAAGCCATACTACACACAGTTGCTAGGCAACAACCAGATGGGAAGCTGCTGCTGAGCTCTTGAGGGCATCTCTCTGAAGTATGAGAAAGAACTGGCATCTGTTTTGTCAGGGGACTATTGTGTTAACCTTTATTCAGAATCCCTATCCTTCCATTATCTGAGGTGACTGGTAATCAGGTCTTTTCCCTCAGAGTTCTATTCTGTATCTTGGTTGCCAAATAAAATAACCCTAACAAGAACATTCACAATGCCAAGTGCCTATTTTTACTCCTTAGTTCATCTGCATTCTTCCCCAGCTCCCAACTTTCTATGGCAGCATTTTTCTTCTACATTAAGAACAGCTTTCTGTGGTATGTAGTATGAGTTTGAGATCAGCCTGGCTA
Source organism: Rhizomys pruinosus (assembly GCA_009823505.1). Classification (NCBI taxonomy): domain Eukaryota; kingdom Metazoa; phylum Chordata; class Mammalia; order Rodentia; family Spalacidae; genus Rhizomys; species Rhizomys pruinosus. The sequence continues at coordinate 1,169,317 of VZQC01010202.1, forward strand.
CTACAGCAAGACATTGTCTTGAACAAACAAACATATGAATAATATCAGCTTTCTGGAAATGTTTATGAAAAACTTTTAAATAAATATAATATTGTTGAATTTAGAAACCATTTTGGGGGGCTAGAGAAGATGGCCCAGCAATTAGAATACTGACTTCTCTTGCAGAGGACCTGAGTTTGATTCCCAGTAACTCCAGTTCCAGAGGATCCAATGCCTTCTTCTGACCTCTGCAGGCATTACACAACATGGGTACACTTACACACATGTAGGCAATACACTCATAAACATGAAAAATAAAAATAACATAACATAAAATATTTTTTAGAAAAGAAACCATTTTCCAGGCATCATAAGCTCTGTCTTTTTTTTTTTTTTATTTTTTTTTTTTTTCGAGACAGGGTCTCCCTGTAGCCCCAGCTGTCCTGGAACTCACATTGTAGACCAGGCTGGCCTTGAACTCACAAAGATCCGCCTGCCTCTGCCTCCCAAGTGCTAGGATTAAAGGCGTGCGCCACCACGCCCGGCTTTTTTTTTATTTTTTTAAGGGATTCTACAATATAATGACACAGTTGTTTGCAGATAACATTGATGTTACTCAGTATGTCATACAATTAGGTAATTGGTGCATTTTGCAAGTATCTATGTCCAAATTTTGAACAACCCAAGGTTCCCATAGTCCAGTTGGAGAAGCATAAGCTCTGTCTTTAGAGAAGTTGAGGCTCGGTCACTTTCCTCCAGCACCTTTACCTCTGCAGAGGGATTTCTCATATAGAGGTGCTCTTGTCTTCCCCATAGTAACACACCACACAAGCTACACAGGTAAGCAAGCTCTGCCCTGCCCTGCCCTGCCCTGCCCTGAGGTTTCAAGCCCCCCCCCCTGGCCCCCAGGTTCTGAGGCTCAGCTTGGTACAGTCCTCCTTTTCTCCTATTTATAGAAACTGCCCATTTCAATACCAATCTTAAGAAACCAAGCCAACTCTTCCCAAAAAAGTGACAAAGAGAAGGGATCAAGTTTTCCTTGGTTAGCAAAGAGTAACTCCAGAAAGACACAAAAGCTTTAGTGTCCACATTTTCTACATTTGAACACAATGCTTCACCTTGTAGGGTCTTCAGTAGGGGCAAAAAGACACCCAAGAGACTCTCCTGAGGCTCAAGGACTCGTATGAACTAGATAGAATCTAAAGTGCAGAATCACAACATAATTAAGTAGGAAAGAAAGGACTGGTCCTCATCATCTGTTTGTAATTTCCTCAATAATACTCTTCAATTATGGCATCTAGGGACAGTTAAAACAATATATTCTTTTTTGAGTGTGTGTACATGTGTGTGAATGCTAGTATGTGGAGGCCAGAAATCTATGTCAGGCAGTTTTCTCTATCACTCTGCACCTTATTATCGAGGAGCTTCTGGTTCAGTGAGAAGCCTCAGGGATCCTCCTCTCTCCTCCCGCTGAGGGTCCAGGCATGCCCTGCCACACCCAACTTATATGAGAGTGCTGGAGACCCCCAACTCAGGTCCTCGGACTAAAAAGATTTCTAAAGGACAATAAACTTCATTTGAAGGTCGAAATCCATATTTCTCAAAGCTTGTTCCTCAAAGTTTGCATCAGAACCATCTGAGATGCTGCTAAAGGGTCCTGAACGTTACCCTCGGCACATAGGCCTAGGGGTGGAGGGAATGGAAGACTCGCATTTTCAGGGTCATTTATTCGTTTGTTTTTTAGACAAGGCCACATGTATCCTAGCCTAGACTCAATAAGAAGCAGCAGATGACCTGGAACTTCTCATCCTCATGACTTAACCAATCCCCATCCCCACCCCCACCCCCACCCCCCAATGCTAGAATTACAGGTGTGCAGTACCATGCCTGGTTTATGCAGTACTCAGCATCAATCCCAGGGCTTAGTGCATGCTGGACAAGCACCCTACCAATTGAGTTACATACATACTCAGCCCAACAGCTGGTTCTAATGTGTACTAAAGTCTACAGCTGTGCTCTCTTCATTGTTTTTAAACATATTTCTAATACAAGGTAAATGTTATATACATAATTGTTATTACAGTATTGCTTATGGGCTAATCATGGGGGGTGGTGGACATGTTCAGGACAGTCACAGTTTTCTTTTCTGAGTATTTTGGCTTCTCAGTTGTTCCAATCTACAGACCTAGAGTCCAATGAATATGGAGGACTGACCAGACCAATCCTGACTTACACTTAGGAGGGAGACCCTGCATCCTAACAGAGATCAGCCAGGGCAAGAAGCAGACAGACTCCTCCCATCTTCATCAGAGTGAGAAAAGCCCTTTTTTGTGCCTTAGGAGGAGCAGTCTGTGCTTGTAGGCATTTTTACAGGAATGTGGTAAAACAGCTTACAAATCTACCCCGACATTTTTTTTTTTCCCAAATCACACTCGCAGCAGCCAAGAGCGTTACTGGAGCTGGCAGAGAGGGAGGTAGGGTTCTGCTTCCTGATGAAAACTTGGAGAAGAGCCCCTCCCTAGACCAGGGAGAAGGAAATGAGCAGAATATTCATATTGCATTAGGAATGGAGAAATGACAGCCTGGGCCCTTTGGCAGTATATCCAGGCAACCACAATAAGGAAAAAGGCTTGAACATTAATTTTCATTTCGATCTGAAGAAACTGATTTATTAGGAAGCATAAATAAATATGCTTCCTAAATATTCCAGGCTATGGGGAACATATAATCATTTGCTCAAAGATAAGACCATGAAGCTAGCAAAAATGGCTTAAAACATAGGAATTTGAGAGGGAAAAAGTGAAAGGCATTCGGGTACAATCTAAGCTACAATAAAACGAGACTTGCTAGTGATTTAATCTTTTCAAACAAAACAGACAGCAGATTTTTAGAAGGAGGTCTGTGCAATATTTAGGCAGCCTGTGGAGCCCTCCCTTTGCAAGAGTCTCCTGGTAAGCATTCCAGAAAACCACGGAGACTCTGAGCTCAGTGCATAAGAGTAGGCTGTGTTGAAAATGCAGGAGCCAGAAACAACACACACCTAGAAAATGACCAAAAGCTGACCGAGGCAGCACAGAGCCCTCCATTCTTCTTTCTCCTGCAGGGGGGAAAAAAAATGAAACCTTCTCTCAGTGTTCTTCCCCCAAGAAAGGGCTTCAATCTGGGGATCAGAAAACCTAGTTTCGAACCCCGGCTCTTGTATGACCTCTTTCAGCCACCAAACCCAATATGCCAACTCCGAATTTCTTTATATATAAGAGGATGTCTTGGTCGAGTTTGAACCTGAAATTTATGATTTTTTTTTCTATTTTTGTTCACCACAAGAAAATATTTATGCATACTGAAGCTGTTTTGTTGTTTTAGGAGGCAAATCCATTAAAATGATTCATTTTCATAAAAAAACAAGAAACTACCATTAAGCTAAACAAGGTGTTGTTATGGTTTCTTGATGTTAATAGTTGATTATGTAGCCTGGAGCCAGACTTCAGTCACCAAGCATAGGTATGTTTACTTATACTTTAATAGTAGAGAAAGAAAATCTTTGTCCTTGGATATTTATAAACAGGAGACAGAACACACAGAGAACAAGTCTTATTACTGTTGGGACAAGTTCTTGCTTCAAGATGATGAAGAAGGGAGAAAACTCCATTGAGACACCAGGTCGTAGCAGTGACATTGGGGTCAAGTTTCCTGTGGAAGGAGCCTGCCCAACACCTGGAGGCTCTACTGGGAGATGGCAGCCAGCCGGGGCAGCTTAGAAGCATGCCTCTTGACATGGGTACTGGACTGTTAACAAACTTACTCTCCACAGTGGTCACAGCGTGTCTTCATGAGCTTCAGCGAGAGGGAATTTAAGGAAGTGAATAGACTGTGTCTGCAGTGAGGCCCCTTCTGTGGCTTTTGGGACCAGTAGGAAAACGTTTTCTGAGTCAGTGGGAGTCAAATGTTAGCACACAAGAATTACATTGGGACATTCAAAGAAACCAGTCTTTTTTTTTTCTCCTCTCTTTTTTTTATGCTTAGTTTTTATTTTATATATATATATATNAGGCAAAAAAAAAAAAAAGACGATAGAGGCAAGAGGATCAGGCATTCAAGGTCATCCTCAGCTACTTAATAAGTTCAAGGTCAGTCTGGACTATATGAGAGCTTGTCTCCTTCCTTAGAGGCTAGAGGCTTATCTTCTGGAAGTGTCTAACCCTACTTTCTAGCACAATGCTTCATTAAAAATATAAAAATATGATCTCAGTACATAGATTCAGGTCTCAGAGACCTGAATTTCCATTTTAGTCCCATGTTGTCTTAAACTAGCATCTTCAATAAGATTCAATTTCTTCATGAAAGATGTTGATAATAGTGCTTATGCCATGAGTTTGATTTAGAAATAAGATGAGCTAATGGCCTTCCTGTGTTTATGGTGCATAAATAAATGTGTATCTTGAAGGTTGTTGGTAGCAATGAAGGCTTATTGGGTTGAGTGTGGGGCAGAGGGTAATCACTAAGGAGTGCGGCTGTGACTCTAAGGCAGTGGATTCTCTTCCACTTATCCCTTCAAGAGCCTTTTATGTCAAAATACATTATATGAAGTTCTCAAAGAATTAATAATTTTGTTTTTTTTCTTTTTTGGTCTTTTTGAGACAGGGTCTCCCTGTAGCCCCAGCTGGCCTGGAATTCGCTCTGTAGACCAGGCTGGCCTTGAACTCACAAAGATCCGCCTGCCTCTGCCTCCCGAGTGGTAGGATTAAAGGCGTGTGCCACCACGCCTGGCAATAATTTTCTTTTTAAAAAGAGCCTTTTACATGATTGACACCAACCTCAGAAATGGGATAGAGAGAGCAGTATCTACACAGCCTTCATTTAGGAACTAACAGTATGTAGATTTTATTTCCCAGGTTGCCTTCTGTCCAACACATTGATCATCAGGAAAGAAATAGAACTAGCTTTCTTTTCAACATAAGTAGCAATTTAATCATCTTTAGCACACTGACCAGAAACATTATTTGCTAAATGTTGAATATTTAGAAATGGACGTCAAGTTTAAGCCTTACTTTGGGAATAAATAGTTGTGATAATGTTAAAACATATGGATATTTCCAAATCTATGTCTCTAGCATCCACACAAATCTTGTACAGATACTAAATATATTTTCATTTTTCCCCTTTTTTGAGATGGCATCTCCTGTATTCCAAACTATCCTTGAACTTGCTATACAGCTGAGGATGACCTTGAATTTCTGATCGTTCCATCTTTACCTCCCATGTGCTAGGATTACAGGCATGTGCTTCCTACAATGCCTGGTTTATGTGGTGCTGACCGTTGAGTCCAGAGTTTCTTGCATGCTAGGCAAGTACTCTAGCAATTGAGCTGGAGCCCCCCCTTCCTATAAAATAGTTTAGAAATTCTCCAGCGATTTTCTTATCATGTTCTCTGAACACCACTTATAAAATGGCACTGTTAGCCCTCAAGACAACTTATAAAATGGCACTGTTAGCCCTCCCACACAATGTATCTTATCTGAAGGAAAACAAAAGGACTTTACTCCATCAATGAAACTTTTTATGGCCCCTGAAACTTTGATTTAGTCATCATAAACTCACCATGTGTTTTGTTAATGATGGTATATAGTTCTTATTAGTACTACCTTAAAATATTTAATATATTTTCTTTTTTTTTTAATTTTTTAAATTAATTTTATTTATTTCTGTATGTGTATGAATGTACTGTCTGCATGCAAGTCTGTGCACCCGTGTCGTGCAACACCGCGGAGTTCAGAAGAGGGTCTCGGATTCCCCTGGAACTGGAGTTCTCCTGGAATTGGAGCTTCAGACGGTTCTCAGCCGCCATGTGGGTGCTGGGGATCGAACCCGGGTCCTCTGTAAGAGCGGTCGGCNTGTCTCAAAAGAGCGAGAGAGGAGAGAAGAGAGAGGAGAGAGGAGAGAGAGAGGAGAGAGAGAGAGAGGAGAGAGAGCCAAAGGCAGCTGGCCAGCTCAGCAGCTGGCCTGGTGGAAGTCCCTTGTGGGGTTGGGGGCATTTTGCCTAGTTCAGCACCAAGGGCAGCTCCATTCCTCCAGCAGGCTCCCTAAGGTACTATCTGCTGGGAGCAGTCAGGGGCTCTTTTGTGTTAATTCCCTCCCCATCCAACCTCTGGAGGGTACGGTAAAAAAAATGCTAATGAATGGAGGTCTGAGGACTCCCCTGAGACAGTGGCTGAGCCCTCCCATATTGTTCTTCCACAGAGGCTGCAGATAATGGAAGTATCTCCTGCCTACCAGCAGAACTCCTATCCGCCCACAGCTTGCTGAGTTTTCCATGAAAAACAAGCTGGCTGAAATAAAGGTACTGGTGATACTTACCCAGAGTCTGCTGATTTAATTAACCAGGAATCTAACTCCAGGCTTTTCAACACACAGAGCCCACTATCATCGCTGGAGCCACTGTAAGCAGTCACTTAAGTGGTCACCTGTGTCCTAACTGCCTCCCCTTAAACTGAACCTCAGATGGTGGGGAACGTAAAGCCATGCACCCAACTGTACGGGCCATGGTAACACGGGGACTGTACGGAATCCACACTGAGAACATGGAGCACAGTGTTTGTGCTCCTTTCACATTCTCCCTCAGCAGCACCCGACGCCTGTGCCGTCAGTTCTTATTCAGCAGTGACTTCCACAAGAACCTGCCAGAGCCCAGTGAGTGCGTGACAACCCAGGTCCGGGTCCTGGTGACAAGCACAGGTCCTAGCCTCTGCTTGGTCCATGTTGTTCTTACCTCCCCTGACCCTACTGTGCTCGGGCTCTCTGTGTAGCCACCTGGCTGCTGGCTCCTTCACCCCTCCAGCATCTGTTGGCTCTCGCAGATGCTCAGGACCCTCCTGAGCCTCTCCCAAGTGTCCCGGAATCTGCTGAGGGTAAGCAGGGTCTCCCAAGGAAGATCTGCTCTGCATCCATCTGCTCATGCCACAACAGTCCAACATGAGCCTGTGACTCACAGAGATACAACCACTTCCCCCAGCATGCACAGCTAGGTGACTGATCAGATGCTGAGCTGCAGGTCTGCCTACCTCTAACGTTTGTTACGCATGCTGAGTCCATAGCTTTCTCCACCAGGGCCCAACACTAATGAACCTTCTACAGTGGACAAAATATGGTTGCCTATACTTGCCATATTACATTATATTACCTTGTCTGCTACTATATTTTAGCCTTCAACTTCTATGATGTGCTTGTCTGTCTTTTCTTTAAAGATACAAACCCTCAGTCTAATCTCTCCTTGAATCCCAGAGCCTGGCATAGCTACTCACATAAAACAGAGTCAAGGCGTATGCTATGTTAATTAGTTTGCTCCACCGATGCCATGGGTGGAGCTATCCAGCACAGTGTGCGCACACTGGAGGAGGGAGCAGTGGCTGCAGCTCACACCCATGGGACCTGGGGAAATAAGGGTATTTTTGGAAAACCTGAAAGCTTTACAGAATTAAGAGGAAAAAGCAAGTCGACTCCCTTGAGACCGTTGCCATAGTAACTCAGCATCATGCAGCAGAAAATGCTATGTCAACAGATTCTATCATCTTTGATCATTAATGATGAAGGGGGTGTTTGCCTGGGGACAGACATGTTGGATTCGGCTGGCCAGATACCTGGGATCCGTCCACTATGTAGCCCACAGCCACGGCAAGATCTGAAGGGTCCACAGAGGAGCCCAGTGCTACAGCTTCTGTTGGATGATTCTGGTTGAGAACATGAAAGAGAAATGGCCAAGCCCAGCTGGGATGGCTCTGCCCCCTGGGCACACCTTTTCTTAGCAGAAGGGAGTCCCAGAGCCATAGGGTAATGGAGGGAAATGTGATCGACTGTTAATTCATTTATGGACTAAGCACATTTTACTAAGTACCTACTATAGTCGTGGGGGAACTCATGACCCGTATCTTAGAGGAGAACAGGAAGGCAGCGTAGGAAAAGAGAATAAAGAAATGAAGTGAAGGACAGAGGTCTGTATTAAGAGGGCAGATGCATCCTGGAGGGCAGCAGGGATAGGATTACAGTGTACCCAGGGTGCACCTCGCTGATCTGATCCTTCAGCCTGCCTTTTATTCTCCTCTCCTCTGTCTGGGAAAGTTCGTTTCAGCAGGAACCACCAACACACAAGGATTCTGCACTGGAGGAGCAGCCAGTCTGTAGGGAAACTTCCCCAATACACCAGTCTCCTCCAAGCTTCACAGCTGTCTTGTCCCAGAGCTACCCGGGTAGGCAGGAGTGACTGTGCTCTTGTTTGGCCAGGCTGCATTATTTTTTGTGTGTCAACACGGCCGAGCCGTATCTTGGCAGCACCTAGCCAACCCTTGCGAACATGAAGGAGCTCATGATGTGGAAGGGGGCCCCTGCTGGGCATGCTGCTCCACACAGTGGGCCTAAGCAGAATCCCAGGATGAGAAGGAATCTGCAGGGAAGCAAACCCATTTACTCTTCAAAGGATGCCATCAAGCCATGCCAGTCCTCCAGTGGACTAAGTCTCCAGGACTTAGTAAGAGGCAACTCTTTCATCCCCTTTCCTCTGCTTCTGAAGGACGCTGTCCACCGTGGAGGGAGTAGGGGTTATGGGTGTGGCTGGGGAAGATCATGCAGCCAGGAGCAAGGGGAGCTGTGACTCTGTCCCACCACTGCTAACTGTGCACGAAGCTTTCTCCAGTGTCCGCTCACCACAGTCAGACAGATGGGCTGGCTCCCATCTCACATCTCCCAGACGTTTGTCAAGCCTGAGATGAAATAAGTTGTCTCTTCTGGGGGTAAAGATCCTGTGTTTGTGTACTGACACCCACTCCTGCAGCGATTCTGATCCTGACTGTTCTGTACACAGCCAGTACTCAATAAAAGCTCACTGCACTGCACAGGTGTTCTCTGTGCTGGAGATAAAATTATCTTAGAAGCAAGATCATGTATTTCCTGAGAGTATTTAGGGCATCTAGGGTTACTGAGGCACAGAGCACACCAAGAAAGGAAACCCTTGGCAATTCAGTGACGATGGCTAGCCTGGCCAGTCTAGCACATTTGGGGAGCTCCAGACAGTGAGAGACTATGTCTCAACAAAAAAAACCCAGGATGGATGGCACCCAAGGAACAATACCCAAGATTACAACAGGACCCACACACACCACACAAGTGATCTTACTGTTACACACACACACACTGCTCACATCTTGATTACTCTGGGAGCAGTTTGGGACTGCAGTGCCTACCTAATGAATGACACACAGCAGACCAGAGTGCAGACCAAGGCTCTGACCTCCCCTGGTGGCAGAGCCACAGACATGCTTTGCCTCAGGCCCGTTCTCTTCACTGTCCCATAGGACGACACTGGAAATTCTGTGGTGACCTGTGTCTGGTGCTGGCCAGGACTCAGTGACAGGAGCGGCTTGTGGCAGGAGAGGAATGAAGTGACCGGAAAGCCACCACAGGGCTCAGGAGCAGAGTGACTTAAGCTTTGGCCATTCAGGTCCCCTTATACCCAAGAAACTGACACATGATCCCATGGGTACACAGGCATGTAAAACAGTGCACAAATCAAACTGTGACCATGAATTATAAAGTATTTTTTGTGAAAGTTGAGGATGGGGCCATGGTGGCACACCGCCTTTAATCCTGCCACTTTGGAGGCAGAAGGCCAGGTGGACTCTGTGAGTTCAAAGGCCAGCCTGGTCACAAAGCTGCATTCCAGGACAGCTGGGAGCTACAGGGAGAATCCTGTCCCAAAAGACCAAAAAAACCCAAAAAAAAAAAAAAAAAAAGGTGGTGCATGCCTTTAACTGCAGCACTAGGGGCCAGAGGCAGGTGGAAATCTAGTGAGTTCAAGGCTAGCTGGTCTACATAGTTCATTTCAGGCCAGCAGTGGGAAATTTTTAGGGGGGGGGGGATACATGTACAAACCTGTGTCAAACCAACAAAACAGAGATATATTTACAAAATATTTTTTTATTTTCAGTTTTTAGAGAAAGGCCCTGGGGGAGGGGAATTGAGTGGAGCGCAGAGTAAACGATGCTAATGTATAAAAGCTGGCTTGATGAAACCATTATTTGTGCACTGAAATAAAATACTCATTAGAAAAACAGAAAATTTGGAAAAAAAAAAAAAAAAAAAAAAAAAAAAAAATTCATTTAAAAAAAAGAGAGAAGCCCAGGGTTGGTGCACACTTTTAAATCCAGCACTCAGGAGGCAGAGCAGGCAGATCTCTGAGGTTTCAAGGCCAGCCTGGTCTACTTAGCAAGTTTCAGGAACATGATCATTTGCTAATTAATTTTTTCATGATCTTGGTATCATGAAAATAATTAAGGGGCTGGAGGATGGCTAGTGGTTAAGAGCAATTTTATTTATTTCTGTATGTGTATGAATGTACTGTCTGCATGCAAGTCTGTGCACCCGTGTCGTGCAACACCGCGGAGTTCAGAAGAGGGTCTCGGATTCCCCTGGAACTGGAGTTCTCCTGGAATTGGAGCTTCAGACGGTTCTCAGCCGCCATGTGGGTGCTGGGGATCGAACCTGGGTCCTCTGTAAGAGCGGTTGGTGCTCTTAACCGCTAGGCCATTTCTCCAGCCCCTTAATATATTTTCATGATACCAAGATCATGAAAAATTAATACAAATTGATTCACTGTCCTGGAACTTGCTATGTAGACCAGGCTGGCCTTGAACTCAGAGATCTGCCTGCCTCTGCCTCCTGAGTGCTGGGATTAAAAGCGTGTGCCACCAACCCTGGCTTCTCTCTTTTTTTTAAATGAATATTTTAGGTTATCAAGAATTTTTTTTCCAAATTTTCTGTTTTTCTTAATGAGTATTTTATGTCAGTGCACAAAGTAATGGGTTTCATCAAGGCAGCTTTTTATACATAGGCATCGTTGTACTCTGCGCTCACTCATTCCCCTCCCCCCAGGGCCTTCTCTACTTTGTTTATTTTCTTCCTCTGGCTAGTCCCTGCTTCTGCTTTCTTCTTATATGCATTCCAAACATTTTTATGGGTCTTTAAAATAGGTTTTATTGTTGAGACAGTGTCTTATGAAAGTAATCTAATCGACAAGCCCACATGTATACCAGGCTGGCCTTAAACTACTTATATAGCCCAGGATGACTTTGAACTTCTGTTTCTCCTGTCTGGGCCACCCAAGTGCTGGGATTGCAGGCATGAGGCACTGTGCCTGGTTATGCTGTGCTGGTGATTGCAGCAAGGGCTTTGTGTACTCCTGCTGAGCAAGCATACAACCGACGGAGCTTTAGTTAGTGTTTTATTATGGCATGTGAAACACAGTACAAAAAAGTGATCTGATCATGAGACAGAATGAAACTCCAACTTCAAGTCAATGAAATTTTGGTTGTACTACCCCCAAAGGAATAGTTATTTGAGGGCTGCTGTCACAATATTAGAAAGATCAATGTCAAACTGCCAAGGTATTCCTCACTAAGCTGCCACCCTAATAGAGGCTGTATGCTCAGAAAAATTTCCATTCTTTTAGTTTGGATTTGTGATTCAGGGTGAGCTTGTGGGCTATAACTGGGTTGAGAATGTTAAAGGGAAGAAGGTCCTATCTGCCTTTTTCCACACATACAATGTATTCCTGAACCAAGATAAGGTCAATGGAAGTCCCACATCACTCAGCCTCTTTGAAGGTGACGCCGATAGGGCATCTTGTGGTTTCTGTAGCAAAGTTTCTAATACCTTTTTGAAAAGTTATTTAAGGGCTGGGGATGTGGCACAGTGATATAGCATTTGCCTTGCATGTGCAAGATCCTGGGTTCAATCTCCGGGGAAAAATATCAGCTAATAGCTCTCACTAGGGTTGTTCCACACATTTTCAAATGTGTGGAAAGCATGTTGGTTGTCACAGTGACTGGCAGGCAAAGGTAGGGGAAAGAAGATGCTTCATTCACTGGAATGAAGCAGGGGATGCTAACATCTCCTGCCACGTAGAATATCATTACAAATAGTAAAGAACTGTCTAGGTCTGAAATCAGTCACATTCCCCCACTTTTTTTTAAAGTATGCTCCCCCATAATCAATTATGGAAACCTGGGTTGGACTGCTTAAAACAGGAGACCTTACACAGACATGCCAGGATCTACGTTCCTCTGGTGAGTTTTGGGAAAGCATCCTTTTTGATCTCTTCTGGGCCACGCAAAAACTTAGCCCGTTTCTTTTCTTCTCAGGCCTCAAGAAAGAGAGACAATACTGTCTTTCCCTCAAATAATGTATTTGAGGGACACCAAAAGTCCATAGTACATGTGGCTTTCCCACCAGTAGAGTAATTTTTTATGCATTTAAAATACTGCCTGTACATGAAAGTAGAAGGGCTTGTTGGAAAGGAGAATGTGTTCAGAAAGAGGAGGGGACAGAGGAAATCCTCAAAAAATAAATTTAAAAAATTAAAAATGTCTTTTAAAAGACAAAATACAATATGTGACTCACAGGGATAAAATCAGAGCATATCATAGCATCAGTTATTATCAAATTAGCTATCTGGTCTCTAAGAAAACAGATGGTAAACAATTAGTTATGATATGAACAGAAGAAATGAGAATAAGGGGCAGTTGCCGAAAGAGCTATGAAAGCAAGAGAAAGGAGCCCCAGCTTTGGCCATGTTGCCCCCAGCTGTCACTACTATAAGCTTTCTGTAAAGACAGGCCAAAATAACCTTACCAGCCCTTTGAAGGATAACACTGGCTTTTCTATCTGCTTAATTCCACAATGCTTTATACTATGAACACTCAACAAGTTTTGACAGTTAAGGAATTGCAAAAATACTGTACCTTAGATTAGCTTTCCAAAAAACTATCAGATTCTAGGTTCAATACAGCACATGCCACACAGGGTTTGCTTTGTGTTTTAAGCTCACAGCACAGTTTTTATGAGCTCGAGCACACAAGCTGCTTTCTTTTAGCAGTAGGAAGGCTTCCAGGTGTTTCAGAGGAAATTGGACCTGTGTAAAAAGAAAGTGGACTTTAAACTCCACCACAGCACTGCATTTGAAGAGATTAGGTTGTGTGCTCTTATTTTACGCAGAACCACATATTTTAAGACTTGAAGCTGGGGTATGGGGAGATGGCTCAGCAGTTAAGAGCACTGACTGCTCTTGCAGAGGACACCAGTTCAATTCCCAGCACCCACATGGTGGCTAAGAACTACCTGTAACTCCAGTTCCAGGGCATCCAACTCCTTCTTCTGACCTCTGTGGGCACTGCACAATGTGGATGCACTTACACACATGCAGACAATACATTCATACACATACAAAATAAAAGGAAAATATTTTTTATTTTATTTGTTTATTTTTTAAGGGATTCACAATATAAGAGCACAGTTGTTTTCAGATCACATTGACGTTGCTCAATTTGCCATACAATTATCGGTGCTAGCATCCACAGATGAGGGATACCATTCACCATTTTTTTTTTCTGGAACTATGTTACTTCATTCTGCATGATATCTTCTAGGTCCATCCATTTAAATGCAAAGTTCATGATGTCATTTTTTTTTTTTTTTTTTTTAAGCGGTCAGCAGATCCCCTGGGGGCCAGGGCTACCAACAGTTCAACCCTTTTTAAGATGTTTCTATAAAAATATTTTTACAAAAAGAACTGAAGTATAGCACGGGCGATGATGGTGGTGTGTATTGTTACCTTTAACCCAGTAACGTACTAAGGACGGCAGAGGCAGGGGATTACTGTAGCGTTCAAGGCCAACCTGGTCTACAGTGGCGAGTTCAAGGCAGCTAGGATCTCGTTATGACAAGCGGGACCTGTCTCCTCAAAAAGCCAAAACAAAAAAAAAAAAAAAAAAAACAATCGACGAGTAAATGAGCAAATGATCGTTGTCAATGACCAGTATATGGACCATGGACTTAGACTGACCATTATGCTTTGCTCATTATAATCGATGATAGAAACTAACAAGATGGTTTCTCAGTGTATATGATGTGTTGTCACGGATTTTGAACACAACGGCTTAAAAAAAAAGAAAAGTCTTACTATGGAGCAATAGTCTATCCCTGAAGCTCATAATTCTGCTTTCACTTCCTTGCACTTACAGACCTGCAAACCATATGCCCACCCTAAACAAGAAGAGTCTTATTTGTTTTGTTTGTTTGCGTTTGAGACGAGCTCTCACACTATGTAGCCCTTGTGGGCTACATAGACCAGGTTGTCCTCAAACTTGTGATCTTCCGGTTTGTTCTTCCCTCTGAAATGGTTCGGGACTAACAGACTGTGCAACCACCCAGCTTCGAGTAAGGTCTTTAAAAAGGTGCTTGTAAGGCGACCAAGACGTGAGCACTTTGTTTTATTTATTTAGCTGTGCGAGTTAAGTTGAGGAGAGTTCTTTCTGTAAAACCTATGCTACATCTTATTTTAATACATATTCTAATAGTTCTAAGTTTATTTATTGTATATTTATTTATTTTATTTTAATTTTACTTTTATTATTTTGTCTTTTTGAGACAGGGCACCCTGTAGCTCCGCGCTGTCCTTGGAACTCCACTCTGTAACCAGGCCTGGACCGCGGAACTCACAGATGCTCCCCTGTCCTCTGCCTCCGACTGTGATGGGATTATAAAGCATGCTGACAACACAGCCTGGTGAGAATTTCCATAAGTATATTTTGATCATATTTAGGCCACTCTCCCATCTTCTCAGATCCACCCCCCTGCTACATCTTATTGCCAGTCAAACATGTAGACTCTAGAAGTTTTGAAAATGACCTTTTTGTAAAATTTTAGGTGTTGTTGTGTTTTGTGTGAGCATGTATGTGTGTTACATGCATGCGTCTGTGCATGTATTCCAAGCACATGTCCATTCCTCTTACGTGCAAGGGCAACAATTACAGTCATTCATGTTCTCTCCATTTCACCCACGTGGGAAAAGAGGTACATGGAGGATTAAAGCCATCAAGGACATGGAAGATCGTGGAAAAGCAAAGCTTGGAATTGGGTGTTGTTCAGCATTTGGTGATAATCAAGGTTTCCTCGATTGGTGCTCTGACCTAAACAAACTTGCCGGCGGCAATGCACCTCAGTTCAGGTTTGTCTTCTGGCGGTTTCAGGGAGCTAATGGATATGTTTTGTTTCTTCCTTTACTTGCCAGAACTCTATGTTCATTCCTAGCTGTCGCCTTTTCAGGACCCCCCCCCCTTTTATCACCTCTAGCAGCTCACAACGTCCTCATCGCTTCCCATAGGGAGGGACTTGGACGCCAGAGGAGACCATAGGCTTTGGTGCCAGGAATGATGGCATTTATGCTTGCTGAAACAAGTGAAAGCATTTGAGAAATCCTATTGCTGTTTGTCTCTATCTGGTGTAATCACCATCCAACGGTTTATAACTTTGATCTCTGGGCCAAGCCCAGCCGTTAACCTGGAGAAAGTGTCCCTCCTTGGCACCGCAGTGGGCAGCATGTCAGTCTAAAGTAAAAAGTTTGAAATCCTGAAAAGAATTTCTACACTATTGTTCTTATTGATTATTGTGGAGATTTTCCGACTCAAGGTTAGCTGATCCTGACTCCTTTGCTGGCCAACCTCCTCACCAAACTCAAATTCTAACCTGCGCAAAAAAGGTAATTAGGGGCTGGAGGGATGGCTTGCTGTTCTTCCAGAAGACCTGAGTTCTGTTCC
The DNA here is from genome assembly GCA_009823505.1 of Rhizomys pruinosus. Classification (NCBI taxonomy): domain Eukaryota; kingdom Metazoa; phylum Chordata; class Mammalia; order Rodentia; family Spalacidae; genus Rhizomys; species Rhizomys pruinosus. The sequence goes on from VZQC01010202.1 coordinate 1,184,934, forward strand.
CAGAACTCATGTGCAACAGCTCATACCTGCCCTGACTATCCAGCCCAGGGGAATTCTAGACCCTCTATACTGGTCTCTATTCCAGCCCCAGGGGAATCTATCACCCTCATCTGGTCTCTACAGGTATGACATCCACATACACCCCCCCCCCAAATTAACATTAAAAACATTTTTTTAATTTTTTTTTTTTTGGTTTTTTGAGACAGGCATTCTCCCTTGTCGAGCTCCGGGCTGCCTGGTTGGAACTTGCCTTGTCAGGACCCAGAGTTGTTCTTGAACTTCACAGAGATCCACCTGCCTCTGCCTCCCAACGTGCTAAGGATTTAAAGGCTGTGTGCCACCATGCGCTGGCCTTTATTTTGTATTAAGCCAATTTTATTAGGAAGCTTTGTGAATTCATAACAACATGTTCTCAATCACAATTTAGATTCATTTCCCTCTTCCTTGCCCCCCCCTCCACCCACAAGCTTTGCATCATGCATTTGCTATTACCTGTAACATGTTCTTTCATTCTTTTTCTCAGTCTTTTTTTTATTTTTTTTGCTGCAGAATTTACGGTTTGGGGCAGATATCAGAAAAGAAATCAGAAAGTTTACAGTTTCAGTCAGTTTTGGACCCAGTCGGGGGGCAAGGGGGTGGTTGTGGTGGGGCTGCCAGGGTGTTAGCACTTCCAAAGAGCAGCGAGGAATGGCCACAACCAGAGAGCAAAGGGACGAATCGTAGGTGTGAGCAAAAAGAAATTGTGAGTGGGTGCGTTCTGATGTTGTTTTTTTTTTTGTTAATTAGCTGAAAGATGTCATGTTTGTCCTTAAGGAAGAGGAAGTGTTTTGACGGCTCCTCCCTTGGGCAAGCCAAAACAACCCTCACGATGTATTTATTTATTTTATTTATTTTATTTTATTTTAAGTTATTTATTTTTTTTTTTTTTTTTCTCTCTTCCCCCCCCCCGCCTTTTTTTGTAGACCATGCTGGCCTTTGAACTCACAGAGATTCTTGCCTGCCTCTGCCTCCCACGTGCAGGAATTAAAGATTGCGGCCCCCATGCCCCAGCCATCAATATAATTTCGTTTTAAAAACATATAATCAGCCAGGCTTGGTGGGGGCATGCCTTTAATCCCAGCCTTTCTTGGGGGCAGCGGCAGGTGGCTCTCTGTTAGGCTCAAGGCCAGCCTGGTTACAGAGGGAGTTCCAGTACAGCTGGGTGCGGCTACAGGGAGGACCCCTGTTCTCACAAACACCCCAAAAAATATAACTAAAATCCTCATGGAGGCTAGTACAGGGGGGATCAAGACAGGACACGTGGTTACTAGACTTCATTTTGGGGGACCAAGGGAGCGAAAAGGACCCCAGTTTGGAGAACAAGGGCAGGATTGATGGTTTGTTTGGGTTTGCCAAGGAGGAAATTCGCAGCATTTCCTTAAGGACGACATGACATCTTTTTTAGAAAAAAAAAAATAAAATTCCTTCTGGAAGGTACGTTGCGCACATGCTTCTAATTTCCTCGCACTTGGGGAGGCAGAGGCAGGCGGATCTCTGTGAGTTTCACAGCCGGCTCGCGTCTACAGAGCGAGTTCCAGGACCAGCTGGGACTACGGGGAGGCCCGCTGTGTGGTCGAAACGGACCAAAAAAAAAAAAAAAATCCTCCAATTCAGTCCTATATGTATATATTGTATATATTTATGTATACTATTATATATGTATAACTGTGTATATATATGTATATTCTTATATAATATTATACATACTCTATATATTGAAAGCAATATCAAGTTAGAGAGAACCAACAACCCAAAAGAAAACTGGACAAAAAAAAACTCTGGAAAACGCCTCAGAATAACGAGCAACGACATATTATGCAGCGTTGCAGGGTATGCAGGTAGGGTGGGGGGTTATGGGAAAAGGGAAATGACTCAATTCCTGATGAGACCTGATTTATGATGTATGGAAAAAAGTTAATAACAATAATAAATAAATAAATAAAAATTAAACAATTAACAAACACAAGACAAAACAAAAATCAGTTAACCCCACAGAGGAAAAATTCTAGTCAGTATTCTGTAATTAAAGAAGAAACACAATGTGAGCTGGGCGTGGTGGCGCCACGCCTTTTAATCTAGCACTTGGGAGGCAGCGGCAGGTGGATCTTTGTGAGTCAGGCCAGCCTGGTCTCAGAGTGCGTTTCCAGGAAGCTGTGACTCAAGGAGACCCTTTTTGTCGCGAAAAGACCAAAAAAAAAAAAAAAAAAAAAAAAAAAAAAAAAGAAAACCATAGTGGGGGTGGGTGGGGGGGATCAACTGGTATTTACCTGGATTGTATCAGTAGCCAGAGTTCATTAACACCTTACTTCAAGAGGGACAATAATACCTGATTTTTGAAATTTCCTCTCTGAAACCATATGAAAATGTATGTAAGCTTAGAATGAAATTTACTTCAATATTAAAAATATTTGTTGTATCTTGGGGCTGGAAGAGATGGTTCAGTGGGTAAGAGGGCCTTGATCGTGCTGCAAAAGACCCATATTTGATTCCAGCACCCACATGCCAGCTTACAACCATCCATAATTCCAGTTATGGGGGGATCTGGCATCATCTTCTTATCTCCATGGCCACTGGCCAATAAGGGTCCATCAGTTTATATGCAGGCAATACACTCGCAGACATAAAGTAAAAAAACAAAATATTAAAACATATTTTTATATCTAAACAACATGCCATTAGACTTTCTTCCTCATGTTTGTTACTCGTTAATAACCAAAAATAGCTAAAACCCTCTGTGACTGGACAGCAGAAACTGTGATTAGTAACTTCCGTAACATAGGTCTATAGAGACACTTTAATACTGAAAGAAGAGTTTCTCTTTTCCTGTGGAGGTAAATCCCATGATTCAGGGTGTTTTGCCCTGCATGCTTCCTCTTTTTGGGAGTACCAGGTGAATTCCAATGCTCATGATGACAGCTAAAAGATTTTTATGAATATAGTTTACTCATAAAAGAAGCCTGACTCCAGTGTCCAAAAGTTTGTGGTTATGAATAAAGCCAGTTAATTACAGAAAGATGATTGATGATAGAAACAAAAAATTTACTTTATAAATCATATATAATTGATTTAGATGAGCTTTGTGTGTGTGTGTTGTGTGTGTGTGTGTGTGTGGAGAGAGAGAGAGAGAGAGAGAGATTGGAGGAAGAGTGTAGGAGAGGAGAGCGAGAGGGAGAGAGAGGCGAGAGAGAAAGAGAGAGAAAAAAATTGTACACATCAGAAATTAAGAATTGTTAATCTTTGGGCTTGAGAGAGGTTCAGTGGTTAAAGCACCTGGCTACCAACTTCAGTTCCAGGGGATCAAGTCCTCTTCTGTCTTCCATTGTGGCGCACTGAGGACGGGTCACACTCCCTACCACTGCAGGCATACAACACTCATCCACCCTAAATAAAAAATTACTAATATAATAAACATATGTAAAAAAAAAGAATATTTAAATCTAGGTGGGATCACATGATCAACCCTATAGTTTTCTTTCAATTTCTTTTTTTAGGTTTGAAAATATTAAAGTTGTAGAGATGCTGTGTTGGTAAAAAAATTTTCTTTCGAGCCCGGTTCTGGTGGCGCATGCCTTTCTCCTTAGCACTTGGGAAGCAGAGAGGCAGGCGGATCTTTGTTGAGTTCAAAGCCAGCCTGGGTCTACGGAGTGAGGTCCAGGACAGGATGGGGCTACAGGGAGAACCTTGTCTCGAAAAGACNTTTGGTCTTTTGAGACAGGGTTTTTTTTTTTTTTAGCCCCAGTTGTCCTGGAAACTCACTCTGTAGACAAGATGCTGGCCTTGTAACTCACAGAGATTCCGCCTGCCTCTGCACCTGAATGCTAGGATTTTAAAAATGGAATGAGACAAAAAAACCCGGCTTGTGATTCATCTTTCTTTACTGCTGCATAGCATTACATTGTGTAGATGTACCACATTTTTATCTATCAAAATGTCAGCTGAGGGCACTGGTTGGTTCCACTTCCTTGCTATTGTGAAAGAGAGCTGCAATAAAATGGGTGTGCATGTATCTCTACTGGTAAGATGGGTCTTGTAGGTACCATACCAGGAGTGGTATGGCTGGGTCAGGTGCAAGTTCATTCCAAGTCTTCAAAGGGTTATCCACACTGCTTCCTTATCGTGGCTGTTTGAGTTTACATTCCCCACCAGTAGTGATGCGTGTTCCCCTTTCCACAATCCTCTCCAGCACTTGGTATCATTTTGCCTTTTTATTCGATCCTTGCTAGTCTTTTTGGAGTAAGGTGATATCTTAAGTGGTTTTAATATGCATTTCCCTTAATTATTAGCAACTTTGAATGTAGCACCTGCACTACTGCATTACCCAAAGAGTCAGGCGAGGGGCTGAGGATTGAAAGAAAGACAGGGGGTTCATCGTGCTGAGGGGATCCCAGATGCCAGTTTATTGAAGAGACAGGGGGCATTATATACAGGCTTACAGCAAAATGAAAAAACCAAGGTCAGAGATTCATGCCCCCAGGCACAGGCGGTTCTCTGGTGTGGGTGGGTCAGGCCTCCTTGGAAGGAGGGTAACAAGACGTTCCAGCAAGATAAGCGCCTGGTCAACAAGCTGGTCGAAATCCACCTTGTGGGCCAGGGACACCAACAGTTCAACCTTTTTTAAGATGTTTCTATAAAAATATTTTTAAAAAAGACTTTGAGTATAGCAGGCAGCATGTGGTGGTGTTGTACCTTTAACCCAGTAACAGTACTAGGAGGCACGAGGCAGGCGGATTCTGTGCAGTTCAAGGCCAACCTGGTCTACCAGGGGTAGTTCAGGCAGCTAGGACCTTCATTCTACAGCGGGAGCCCTGTCTCCCAAAAAGCCAAAACAAAAAATAAAAAAAAAAAAAAATGACCGAAGTAAATGAAAATGATCGTTGTCAACGCACAGTAATGACCATGGTTAGACTGACAACTTAGTGCTTTGCTCATTAATTAGATGATTAGGAAATAACAAGATGGTATTCTCAATGTGTATATGATGTGTCAGGATTTTGAACACCAAGGCTTAAAAAAAAAGAAAGTCTTACTATGGAGCTAGTCTATCCTTGAGCTCATAATTCTGCTTTCACTTCCTGCACTTACAGACCTGCAATACCATATGCCCACCTAACAAGAAGAGTCTTTATTTGTTTATTTGTTTGTTTGCGTTTGAGACGAGCTCTCACACTATGTAGCCCTTGTGGGCTACATAGACCAGGTTGTCCTCAAACTTGTGATCTTCCGGTTTGTTCTTCCCTCTGAAATGGTCGGGGGAAACAGCTGTGCAACCACCCAGCTTCGAGATCAAGTCTTTAAAAAGCCGCTTGTAAGGCGACCAAAGCCGTGGCACTTTGTTTTATTTATTTGCTCTGGAGTTAGTTGAGGAGATTGTTCTTGTTAAAACCTAGCTACATCTTATTTTAATAATATTCTAATGCTTTAGGAATTCCTACAAGTTTATTTTATTATATTATTTATTTATTTTATTTACTTTTATTATTTTGTCTTTTTGAGGACAGGGCTCACCCTGTGTAGCTCCGGCCGCTGTCCTTGGAACTCCTATTACACCAGGTCTGGACGCGAACTCACAGATGTTCCCCTGTCCTATTGCCTACCGACTGTGATGGGATTTTTATAAAGCAGTGCGACACATACCTGGTTGAGAATCCATAAGTTATTTTGATCATATTTAGGCCCTCTCCCATCTTCTCAGATCCACCCCCCTGCTACATCTTATTGCCAGTCACAACATGTAGACCTAGAAGTTTTGAAAATGAACTTTTTGTAAATTTTATGTGTGTGTGTGTGTGTGTGTGCATGTATGTGTGTACATGCATGCGTCTGTGCATGTATACAAGCACATGCCATTCTCTATAGTGTCAGAGAGGCACAATTACAGTCATTTCGATTCTCTCACTTTCACCCACGTGGGTAAAAGAGACATGGAGGATTAAAGACTCAGGACATGAAGATCGTGGAAAAGCAAAGCTGGAATTGGGTGTCAGCCTTTGGCTGATAATAGGTTCCTTCGATTGGTGCTCTGACTAAACCACTGCCGGCGGCCTGCCCTCGCTTCAGGTTGTCTTCTGGCGGTTTCCAGGAGCTAATGGTATGTTTTGTTTCTCCTTATACTTGCCAGAACTCCTTGTTCATTCCTAGGCTGTCGTCCCTTTTCAGTGACCCCCCCCCCTTTTCACACCTCACGATGCTCACCAAGTCCTCATCCGCTTCCCATATGGGAGGGACTTGGAGCCAGAGGAGACCAATAGGCTTTTGGTGCCAGAATGATGGCATTTCATGCTGCTGAAACAAGTGAAAGCATTTGAGAACTATACTGCTGTTTGTCTTCATCTGGGTAAGCACCATCCAGGATTTATAACTTTGATTCTGGGCCAGCCCAGCACGTTAACCCTGAGAATAGTTGCCCTCTTGGCACAGTGGGCAGCATGTCAGTCTAAAAGTTTGAAATCCTGAAAAGAATTTCTACACTATTGTTCTTATTGATTATTGTGGAGATTTTCCGACTCAAGGTTAGCTGATCCTGACTCCTTTGCTGGCCAACCTCCTCACCAAACTCAAATTCTAACCTGCGCAAAAAAGGTAATTAGGGGCTGGAGGGATGGCTTGCTGTTCTTCCAGAAGACCTGAGTTCTTTCTTTCCCAGACTCCTGTGCAACCGCTCATACCTGCCTCTATTCCAGTCCCAGGGAATTGCGACCCCTTACTGGTCTCTATTCGCCCCAGGGGAATCATTACCACTCATCTGGTTCGTACAGGTTAGAATCCACATACCACCCCCCCCCAAATTAACATTAAAACATATTTTTTTAATTTTTTTTTTTTGGTCTTTATTGAGACAGGCATTCTCCCTGTAACGCTCCGGCTGTCTGGTCGGAATTGCCTTGTTAGGACCAGTGTCGTTTCCTTGAATTCACCGAGATTCCACTGCCTCTGCCTCCCAATGGCTAAGGATTAAAGGCGTGTGCCACCAATGGCCTGGCTCTTGATTTATTAAAGCCAATATTTTATTGGAAGCTTGTGAAATTTCATAACAACATTGTCTCAATCAAATTTAGATTCATTCCCTCTTCCTTGCCCCCCCCCCACTCCACCAAGAGCTATTGATCATGGCCATTTGCTATTACGCTATCACATGTCTTTTATCTTTTTCTCAGTCTTCTTTTTTTAATTTTTTTTGACTGCAGATTTCACGGTTTGGGGCAGCAGACAGGTTTCACCAGTTTAGTCAGTTCTTTGAACACCAGTTCTTTTTGTTGTTGTTTCTTTCCAATAAAAAAAAAATCTTTCTATCCTGGATCTGTAAATTAGGCCTCAAAATATGAGATTTGATCTATAAAATTCCCTTCTTCCTGCCCCTCAGATGGTACAACAAGGTAGGCAGTCAGAGTCATCATGCCTTTTAGTTGTGGGTGAAACTGATAGATGTTCTAGCTTGCAAATAGAACTGACTTTAAAGCTGGCTGTGGTGGCGCACACCTTTAATCCTAGCACTCGGGAGGCAGAGGCAGGCGGATCTCTCTGAGTTCAAAGACAGCCTGGTCTACAGAGTGAGTTCCAGGCCAGCTGGGGCTATTGGGAGACCTTGTCTCAAAAAAGACCAAAAAATAAATAAATAAAATTAGTCTCTTTGGTCTAAAAATCAAGAGAAAGCTTCAAGCGAGCAGCATTATAAAGTGAGGCTAGGATGCCAAGAAGGACAAGACACACAGAGAGTGCTCAAGGAGCGAGCCGGTGAGGGAATGCCACTACAGGTAGTGTACTCCAGGAGCAGAAATGAAGGAAGTGTCAGCAGAACATGGCAAGCAAGCGAGAGATGGCTCAAGAGGAGTATACATGCCCTGGGGCACCTCAGGAGGATTTTCTTCAGAGGAGTCCCACAATCTGCTGGGCTTCTAGGAGGAGAGCTTATTAAAGATGGGGAGAAATGGAGGCTACTGCTGAGGTCTCAGGTGAGAGATGCTAGCCTGCTTTCAAAGCTGGCCAGGGTAGAAATGAGAAAGGCAAATGCACCTGGATACATTTTACAGCATGAATGAAAAATATTCACTAGTGGGATGGCTCTGAGGCATGAGGGAAGAGTTGGATACATAATATAAATGACGTCAGGGATGCTGGCGCATGCCTGTCATCTCAGCACCAGGGACATTGAGTCAGGTGGATTGCCGTGAGCTCAAGGCTAGCCTGGGCTACATAGCAAAATCCTATCTAAAAAAAAAAAAGCCAAATAATAATATAGGAGACCAAAGCAATGTCAAGACTTGAATAACCAAAGGTCTAGCAGCAATTTCAGTTTTACTAGGTAAATGAATCGGATGTGATGTGTTGGTTGGTTTCTGTCAACTTGACACAAACTAGAGTCATCTGGAAAGAAGGAACCTCAGTTGAGGAAGTTTCTCCATAATACTGGCTTATGGGCGTGTGTGGGGCATGTTCTTGAGGTCAAATAAACTCTTTCCTCCCTAAGCTGCTGTCAGTGTTTATCACAGCGAAATGGTGATTTTTATTTTCACCTTTATCATTCTTTTGGGAAGTAGTTCTAAACAGGGTAGGCTTCCCCAAGGCAAGATAATGTGATACTTCACAAGGAGGCATAGGAACAAGATAAGCTTCCTCAATCCCTGATGACGCAAGTAGGACAGAGGACCCAGGGGAAAAAAGCAGAATCCCCCTTCATGTTGTTTTACCTGCCACAATTTTGTCTCTCCCTCTTCAGCCACTGGATGGGCCTTCTGCTACTGCACCTGGCACCTTATTTTGTTATCTCCCTGATGTGATAGATTTTTTATATACATTTTGAATTTCCAAAATGTTTTGGATTCCAAAACAGAATGGGATTTTCTCCATTTAAATTTGTGCGTATTCCCAGGGGCTGGCAGGATTCCTGCATTCTGAAAAGTCAAGATTAAATAACTCACCACGAATTTTGGGTGCCATCCTCTGCCAACAGGGCCTGTTCATGACACATCATCATATTTTATTGTATTATAAGATGGCATGTTTCAGGCTCTTGTGCTTAAAATGGGGAGAGGAGGGATAATTACTACTTCCTAGAAATGCAACAAAATGAGCTTTGTATGGTTTTATTTTGAAATCCCTAAATTTATGATTATGAATTAAACATAAAACAAGAGGAACTACATTTTTGGTATACATTTTAACTAAAAAGATTCTGAATCTGAAAGACTTACCCAATTTTTATAATCCTGAAATGTTGCCTCTCTTTTTTTTTTTTTTTTTGGTCTTTTT
>VZQC01010202.1:1194537-1211911 GCA_009823505.1 Rhizomys pruinosus
GTTAGGGTCTTACATGGTAGCCCAGGCTAGCCTGAAACTTCTTTCTTTCTTTAAGTTAGGGTCTTACATGGTAGCCCAGGCTAGCCTGAAACTCCCTATGGCCCAGCCTAGTCTGAAAGTCATGCTGAAAGTCATTGCAATCTTCCTGCCTCAACCTCTGGAGTACTCGGATTACTGATGTGAATCCCTACATCCTGAGATTTTTTTTTTTTTTAGAAAAAAGAGATATATTTATAAACATAAAAGGACCTAAACTAGTCAGACAAAGGAAAGAGGTAGCAGGTGTGAGCAGGTTCCTTTACAGCCTCACCTTACTCTCAAAACTCTATCAATGGGATCAGTCCATGCCCCACAGCCCATCCTTGTTGCAATTTAAGCAAGAATTCCCCATTGCATATTCCTCAGTCTTCTTGCCACTCATCCTGTGCCCAGGTAGGCATGGGTGAGATATACTCAAGGTCTGGCCCTTTATAGCAGAGGGCATGCAGGAACATCACAAGGTCCTGGGGCAAGGGATCCTGTCTCACCACCCTACACTCTGCACAGAGTGGATCTGTCTCTTGATTCGTAACATCTGCTTCAGCTGCTTTCTCTGGTGTGTCCAGGTGCTGGGAGGCCGCTTCAGCTGCTCCATTTATCTTCTGGCCAGCTGGAGCCAACTCTTCCAGGCTATCCTTGGCCAACTCTGAGCAGGGAGCTGTAAAGTCTGTCGGTCGTGGGCCCAGGTCGTCCTCACAAAGATCTCGCACATTCAGGCTTTGTTTGGCCTGATGCTCTGCAACGAGGTCCCGGAGCAGTTCCTCATCTGTTTTGGGAATCTGGCCCCCCTGGCCTCCAGAAGGACCCTAGGCTGCTGAATTGTAGATGGGGTCATTTAGAATGGGGTGGCCCAGGAACTGGAGGTGTACTAGGATCTGGTGGGTACGGCCTGTGAGTGGCAGGCACCGTACTACACTGGAGTGGCCATTGTAGCTCAGCCTCTGGAACACAGTCTCACAGGGTTTGCCCCGAGGATCTACACGGCTTACTCCTACCTTGGAAGACACCACTAATACGGGCTCCTTGCAAATCACTTCCTTGTCTGGGAACTCCCCGTCAACCCAGCACACATACTCCTTCTCCAGCTGCCGTCCCGAACCTGCTCATGATTCTTCTCAGAGAAGGCAGCTGTCTTGGCAAACATGAGCACTCCTGAGGTAAGGCGATCAAGTCGATGTACCGGGTGTAACTCCTTCAGTTTGGTGTTCCTTGCCCAGGATGAAGATGACTGTGTTGTGTCGGAATCGGCCACAGGGGTGGACGGGAATGGAGGAAGGCTTGTCTACAACTACCACATCTTCATTCTCAGCTAGCAGGCGAATAGGCTCTGCTGTGACTGGGGGCTCATGGCTGCACTGTGTTCCGCAAGAAGTCATTGTCCTGTCAAAAACAGGGAACCAGTCAGCTTGAGGACCAGTAGCCTAGTCAGCTTCACACCCAGCCTCCCCTGTTCCTCACTGATGCAGTGACTTCTTAAGCAGAAAAGGCACTGTGCATAGTGTGATCTCATTTTACAGCTTGAGCACGATGCTAAGGTCCTGTACTGGCTCCTCGTTGAGATGCAGGCGCCTGGCCTGGACTGCAGCCTCATAGTAGGTCAGCGGCTGGGCTCGGAACTCCGTGCTGAAGACGTGCAGCAAGCTGCGGCCCACCCAGCAGCCTTTACAGTAGGTCCGGAAGTCAAATAGGGCCGCACCTTGCGCAGACCGCCTTCAAAGCAGTAGCTGGTCTCTGCAAAGTGCTCATCACCAAAGCTGACCCCAGACCGCTGTTTCTTTCGGGGCAGCACGACGCGCTCCCCGCTGGCGCCCCGCCGCTTCTTCCTCTTGCCTGGGTCACCGGCTGGAGCTGGGGGCTGCTCTCGGCCTCCCGGGAACCTGCTCCCCGCTTCCTGGAGCCTGCTCCCCAAGCCTGCCATCCGCTTCCCGGAGCCTGCTCCCCGTTCCCTGCTCCCCGGGGCTGGCTCCACTACTGCAGCCGCTTCCTGGCGTTTACAATAATGTAATTATTTTCAGGGAAAATAGTAAAGGTAAAAGAATTATCCCCACTTTAGAATTCAGGAAATTTTCAGCATGCAAGTAACAAGAAATCGTTTATCCAAGGTCATTCAGTAAAGGACAAAATAATAACTCAAAACAACTTTATTGACCCAAAGCTAGACCTGTCTTCTACCCTAAACTACCTCTACAGAGTAACAGTCACTTTTCTTTGAAGTCAGAAATCTCTTTGACCCTGAACAGTGAGGACAGTCTAGGACTCTGGCAAGAAAAATACTCTCACTGCCAAGGCCTTAGAGAGTATGGCTAGCTCTGCTTGCTTTGAACTGTAAGTAAATCCACAAAAGAGCCGGAAGGGATCGAAGAGTGCGCGCTCTTTCGTATCCCCTCTGTAAGTTTCTTCCACCTGTAAGAGAGAATAAAATCAGTAAGAGGCTGACAAACAGCCTCCTAAGCTTCGTGCCCAGCTGTGCAATTCTTGCTATAACCTGCAGCAATGATCAGATGTCAAATTTGAGGCAACACAATATATAAAATAAAGGGGTAGAAATATCTAGACTACTCTAGGAGTAGATTCAAGGTGAATATACAAACTTTTTTTTTTTGGTCGTTTTGAGACAGGGTCTCCCTGTAGCTTCAGCTGGCCTGGAACTCACTATATAGACTAGGCTGGCCTTGAACTCACAGAGATCTGCCTGTCTCCCTGCCTTCCAAGTGCTGGAATCAAAGGTGTGAGCCATCACACCCAGTAACAAACTTTTCAAATTGGCAAAAGAAAAGGTAGACTAGGTTAATTCAGAGTGGTTAAGCATTAGTGAAAATATATCAGTCGATTAATGTTTAATTATTGTATTTTGATGGTGCAATGTCATTTTCAAATGTTTGGAAAGGTCTAGAAGTTCAGTGTATATAGTCTTCCTTACATTCTCATTTGTCATAGCCTGACTGTTGGGAGTTCATAAACTGAAATGCCACAGGGGTCAGTCAGTCAGGGAGCCTGCAGCAGGCAGCCATAAACATATGTGCATACATTGTATACAAAGAATGGGATGCCAAGAGGGCCCAGCTAGCCAAATGAGACAGGAGACTGGATTCAGCCACTACTTGCTGAAGAAACAGAGCCACTAATTGCTTTATTTTCTGATTTTTTCAAGAAAAAAAAAAACAACCCGAAAGCCTATGTTTCTATATGGACACTTGTGGTCATTAAATATTGTCTCAAATTTAAAACCAAAAAGCCCAAAACTTTTAGAACCAAAACATGGCTTCTCACTACCAATTTGTCATTTCCATACCTATCATGTGATAAGATATACATTGCCCTCTGGTGGTGATTTCCTACATTCTGGCTTTAGTTTTAAGAAACAAGATGACAGCAATGTCTGTGCTTGGCTGTTCTGTGTCAAGAGGATGATCCTGCTGGGTGGGAGAATTGCCCACTTCCAGTATCTGTGCCAGTGCTTTTGTGGTTTGGCAGGAAAGACCAAAGTGAAATTCAACACTGCCATGAGAAGAGATGACTCAAACACAGAAAATTTAAACACATGGATATGTGTATGCTAATCAACCCAATGCAGAATCATTTTAAAGTATCCATTATCAAATACTCAGGGAGCACATTGGGCACAGTTAAAGCAAAGAATGCCCAAAACATTGGGTAATTGTCTTGGCCCTTGTGGATGTAAGATTGAGCATCTGGACCATGACTCACCCAGGCAGTTGTCCAATTCTCCAACTGGTCCTAAAAAAGACCTGAAATGCATTTTTCTCATCTGTAAAATATGGAAACAAGAATACTGCCTGTTTTCTGGGGCTACAAAGATGCGTCATTCTCAATATCCCTTGTGGGAAGGGGTCTCTTACCTACGTATTCAGGAGTTCAGTGTACCTCAGGACAGGCATACATCAGGACAGGCAGGTAGGACAGGCTTACCATCAGTGCGCACCCTTGGCCCAGACTGGGTGTGGCTCTCCTGGAACTTCCTCATTCTCTCCTTCAGGATTGATTTCTTTTAACTTGATGTTCCCATGTCTAGAGCAGAAATGTGAGGGTACAATGCTATTTGGGGTTTCCACCCCGCTCCAAGGCCAAACCTGTATTTAGAGCATATGAAAGTTGTGTCTGCTTGAAAGAAGCTGGAATACTAATTTGGGATGGAAAATTACAGCAACCCATGAAAAAGCTGTTACAAAGAATCACCTTTCCATAGGAGTGAAGAAGGTCTTAATGGACTTGGATTGTCTTCTTTTTTTTAATTTGAAGACTGACAGAGCAGGAAAGTCCCCAAAGTTCCAAACAAATAATTAAAAACATTATTTACTGTGTATGTGTGTGTGTGAAAATTCCCTAATTAAAAAATCATATATTCATTGTTATGTTTTTCCTATTTAGTATGAGAATATAATGAAGAAAAATGAGGCAGTACTGAAAATTAAGGTCTACTCATTTTTATATAATTATTAGATAAAGATTAAAGGAAGGCAATGTTTTGTCTCAAAGAAAAGACATGAAGACACAGTATACCATACTACTACCAGATAATAAATGATAAGTAGTACAAATGTCTTTGTAATTAAATGTGATAGCCTTATATAGTTAAAGAATTCAGCAGAAAAAGTTAGATGGTTATTCCAATCCTAGTGATATTATTCAAAGAGTTTTATGGATTTCTTGTCTTGAACTACTTTAAAATCTTATTTACTTTGAAGATTACTCACATTCAGTTAAATTTTTTTTTGTTTATTTGTTTGATTTGTTTGTTTTTTGAGGCAAGGTCTTATGAATTCAACTCTGGTCTTGATCTCACTATATAGCTGAAGTTGACCTTGAACTTGGATCCTCCTGCTTCCATCTCTGGAGGCCAGAATGCTAGGATTATAAGCAAGGGCCACCATACACTGGTGTTGGGGATGGAACCCAGGACTTCCTGCATACTTGCCAAGCATTCTGTCAACTGAGTTGTATCTGTATTCCCAGACTCTGACATTGGTTTATAGTCAAGCTTCCTTAGGGATAGCTAGGCTGAACATGCAATCATTACATAAAGGTGACATTGAAGAGCCAGGGATCAGCATTAAACATGAAGCACTGCAGAGATGGAGGAAAGCCTTATCAAGGAGGCAGAGGATTTCGTTGGAGACTGAAATAACATAAAGTCAGTCAATCATGACATTTAAAAAGGTCTATAAATATTTATATAACCGGAGAGATGTCATGAAATCTTTGTGACAAAATATTTTCTCTCCCCTACCATGGTACTATAAGCAATGCAGCAAGGAACTCATTCTTCAAATAAATGTGCTGTTTTAATAAAACAGGGAAATGAGAAAAATATGTGATCTTGCTAGATACTCCAAAGTTCTGATTAAGAAATATGGCCCAAAGTAAAGTAAGTTAAACTGTTGTGGAGAACAGATGGAAGCTTCCTCCTGATAGAATCATGAGCAGACTTCTCAGTATCTTCCTGGACATTTTTTAATCCATACATCTTCTCAATTTTATTTTTGAAGTGAAAAATATTTATGAAATGAGTTCGTACAAGACTGGCTGCAGTTCAACTTTTACAGAAACAAGCTGCTTATCTAATTCCTGTCTGAAGGGCATTTCTTTTTATTAGAGGAAATTGTACCCGCCGTCCAAACCAAACCAGCTAACCTCCTCTTCTCAATGAGGGGAAAAACAAACTATACCAAAACAAAAAAGCCAATCCCCTTGAAAACCCCCATTGAATCTCGAGATAATCTACTGAAGACTTCTCATTACATCTCTTTACTTATTTGTATTATCAACTTCATACACACATGCATAGCGGAGCAAAATACAATGGGGATGATGTACATGCAACACCCTTATAGAATAAAAAGCAAAATAATATTAGAACATTCATGAAAAAGATTTTCTAAGTAGTTCTATGTGAAGAATAATACATATAAATTTAAAAACCTTATCACAATGACAAATATTCCTGGAACTGTTGACTGAAGGTAAATTCCTGCTATAAATGCAATCTTGAGACTGGGTTTCAAAATTCAAGTGCCCTGTCCTTCACTGACAGGAAAATAGTTCAATGAAGATAAAAGAGCCTCAATTCAACTGAGCAAGAAATTCTAATCACGGGGACCTGTGAAGAGACTTATTTCCTTGTGTGAGTGTGTACCTTTTAGAGCTGATCAGAGATCATTTCCCTGAGGATGGTGTTGAACTTGTTTGTCTTAAAAGCATCTGCTATGTAATCTTTGGTGAACATTCATCTGATACTTCTCTGCCCACTCACCCAGGCGGTGCAGTCTTCCTGAAGTTTATCCTATTGACTTGGCATTTTATTAACTGGAAAGTTTTGTGTTACATGCCACTTTGGAGGTTTTACACATATGCTCACTTCTGAATCATTTACTGAAATGTTTCATAAGAGTGCATTAGAGCCAATCCCTGATGGACCTGGTTGTTTGAATGTCTTCATGCAGGCTCAGTGGACTGAATGTTAAAGTGGACGTTTTGGCTGAGAGTCAAAAAGGTGTCAGCTACCTAAAGAAATTAAATTTATGGGGCTGGAGAGATGGCTTAGCGGTTGAGAGCACCGACTGCTCTTGCAAAGAACACAGATTCAATTCCCAGCACCCACATGGCGACTAAGAGCCGTCTTTAACTCCAGTTCCAGGGGAATCCGACACCCTCCTCTGACTTCCACCACATTGCAGGACACGGGCGTACCTACCTACATGCAGACATTACACTCATATGCATAAAAAATAATAAATAAAAAGATAAGAGATTAAATTTATATACCAAGAGGTAATATGAATAAATGTAATTCATTCTTAGTGATTTACACACATCGAAGGGATAAAAGACTAGTTGTACATTTGTAAAAATATGGTTTTTTTAAGATACAGAAATATAGGATTATGAAGTATCTGTTCCCCTTTTGTGTTAAGACAAGAGAAAATCTTAAAATGAACCTGGAAAGTGAGCTCTTATTAAATGTAAGAAGAAAACTCAAGTTTCCGTAGAGAAACAAAGGAAGGACTGACTACTTGCATTGAATACATTTCAATTGGCAAAGGAAGATAAAAACAAGTTGATTTCTTGATTCTACCCCACATGTTAGTTCTTGTTCGGTGCACTGGTTTTACACACAAGTGCCATTTATCTTTATCCCTGGTGCCTTTAGATTAGTTCTTTATTAGTAAATATGTTTCATGGTGATTTTTATTCCTTTAAAAAGTGTTTTCAGGGGCTGCAGAGATGGCTCAGTGGTTAAGAGTGCTGACTGCTTTTGCAGAAGATCAGGGTTTGATTCCCAGCACCCACATGGAGACTAACAACCATCTGTAACTCCAGTCTCAGTGGATCTGGCCTGTGCAGGAATTGTACAACATGGGCACACTTACACACATCCATTCATAAACATAAGATAAAGATAATAAAATATTTAAAAAGTGTTTTCACTATAAAATCTTATCAAAGACTTCCCAAAACACTATTAAAATTTCATTAGGATACCTGATACATTATTTATATGTGATTTCTCATTAAGGAAATAAAATTTCTGCCAATATGTTATCTATCAATATTTTCTACCAATATGCTATGTATACATGACTTCAGTAGTATTATGCTCCATGGCAAATCCCATTATTAAAACTTAGAAAGAGGTGAGGCTATACTACTTCCTCCATTGTCTTTAAAATAAAATCAAATAAGCCGGGCGTGGTGGTGCACTCCTTTAATCCTAGCACTCAGGAGGCAGAGGCAGGTGAATCTCTGTGTGTTCAAGGCCAGCCTGGTCTACATAGGGAGTTCTGGGCTAACTGGGGCTACAGGGAGACCCTGTCTAAAAAAGCAAAAATAAATAAATAAAAACAAGAGAAGTCAGAGAGGCAGAAGTCGGTAAGAAGCCAGTGGAGGGAGAAAGTTGAAAGAAAGGTCAAGGGTCAAGTACTGAAGAGACACAAAGGGCAGCAACCAAAAGTCCACAATGACCTTATGAACATCTCTGAATGCAGTAGCAATAAGAGATACAACAATCCAGAGAGGTCTGAAGCTGATGATGGAAGGAGTATGAAGATGCACACTGCTTTCATAAGAAGTTTGGCTTTGGAGGTGGGAGAGATGGCTAAGCGGTCAAGAGCACTGGCTGCTCTTGCAGAGGCCCTGGACTCCCAGCACCCACATGGTGGCTAATAACTGTCTATAACTCTAGTTCCAGGGGATCTGAGATCATCTTTTACCCTCCTTGAGCACTGTGTGCATTGATGCACTTAGAGACATGTAGAGAACACACACATGTACATAAGATAAAAAGAAATAAATATTTTAAGAAGAAATTTGGCTTTGGAATATAGACTGAAAGCTTATTTGTCTTTTTGAGACAGGGTCTCCCTATAGCCCCAGCTGTTCTGGAACTCACTATTAGAGCAGGCTGGTCTTGAACTCACAGAAATCTGCCTCTGCCTCATGAGTGCTGGGCTTAAAGGTATGTGCCAACAAGATCTGCTGCATATATATATATATATATATATATATATATATATAAACACACACACACACACATATATATATATATACCCATACATATATATATTTGTTGTTTGTTTTTTCTTCTTTTGTTCTTTTTGAGACAGGGTCTCCCTTTAGCCCCAGCTGGCCTGGAACTCACTATGTAGACCAGGCTGGCCTTGAACTCCCAGAGATCTGCCTGCCTCTACCTTCCAAGTGCTGGGATTAAAGGCATGCACTACAACACCCAACTGCTTTTGTATTTTTTTTAAAATTTTTAAAATATTTTTACTTATTTTATGTGTATGAATGTATTGTCTGCATGTAGGTTTGTGCACCCATGTCGTGCAATGCTGTGGAGGTCAGAAGAAGGCATCAGATTCCCCTGGAACTGGAGTTCTCCTGGAATTGGAGTTACAGACGGTTCTTAGCTGTCATGTGGATGCTGGGGATCGAATCCGGGTCCTCTGTAAGAGCAGTCGGCGCTCTTAACCGCTAGGCCATCTCTCCAGCCCCTGCTTTTGTATTTTTCAATCGAGGAAACTTGAATCTACTCAGAGGCTAAGGGTTTAAGATACAGACATACACAAAGGGCACAGTGGGAGACTGCTGAGTGTGAAGGAAGAGCAGAGGAGCAGAAAAGTAGGGGTAGGGATGGAAAGTGTGTTTTGTCTTAGACAAGACACCTGCATAGAAGAAAGAAATAGAAATAAATTTGTGGAGAAGGTGGATTTTGGAGTTCACAGCCCTTAGTCTTGGTTTTATTTTTGAGGCAGCAGGCCAGATGATCTGCTGAGTGGTTAGTTGAATGATTATGAGTAACACTGTGCATCTTGGAAGTACAAATTCCCAAAGGACATTCTTGCAAGAGTACATAAAGACTATCAAGTGTTTGGTAAAATCTTTAATAAGTGTGATAAAATACTGGAACATATCTGTTTCTAAGACCTTCTTTATGCAAATTGTCGACTAATTACTTTTAGAAGATCCCAGCGTTACCACCACTTTATCAAATTGCTTTAAGCTACAGGTTGAGGATAAACATGAACGTAGCCCAACACAAAATCATAAACTGACATAAAATATTATGTGATTGTTTTTGTAACTTGATTTATCCAATTTTTGAACATGAACTTTGTAGGTGATAATGTCATTTCCCAATATCAAAAGGTTAGGTACATTTAAAAGCAATGCATTAGTTACAGTTGTTCTTAGTGGTTCAGAAGAGTCTCTTAATATTTTAGTAATGATTTTTGAGTCTCTTAAGATACCCCTTTTTTTTGAGACAGTCTTTCTTTTTTTTTAAACCTAATGAATTATTATTTTTTAATTTTTTAATTAATTTTATTTCTTTCTGTATGTGTATGAATGTACTGTCTGCATGCAAGTTTGTGCACCCGTGTCATGCAATGCCGCGGAGGTCAGAAGAGGGTGTCGGATTCCCCTGGAACTGGAGTTCTCCTGGAATTGGAGTTTCAGATGGTTCTCGGATGCCATGTGGGTGCTGGGGATCAAACCTGGGTCCTCTGTAAGAGCGGTCGGCGCTCTTAACCGCTAGGCCATCTCTCCAGCTCAAGAGTCTTTCTATGTAACTCAGGATGCTTGAACTCTCCATCCTCCTGCCTCAGTCTCTTGAGTCCCAGGATACACGGGTACACTCCACTATAACTGGTCCCCATAGTACCTGAACACACTTTCAGGATTCTTTTCAGTTTTAGCTTATGTGCTGACATCAGTCCTTCTGGGATACCTCTGTAAAGGCAGCTTATTTGACACCGTGGAAGCTGGCCTTCCTCCTAGAGCGTTCTTTCTTATATTCTCTGTAGTTCACTCAGGCTGTTCTTTTTATTTTGGGACTTCAGAAAAACCTGATCTTTTCAATAAATAAAGCTCCTATTTAATGTTACTTGTACCTTGAAGTGAGCAACATTAATATGGAGAAATTATGTGATTTTTCTCACCCTTCCAGCTTCTTGAATCATTCAGGATGTGTCTAATGATGTAAGACACCTGACATAGGAGTCATAAGCTCACTTTTCTCTGAGCTTACCTCATATCCTTTCCCATATCCAAAAGATGTGACAGATATTTCACAGAAATCAAGAAGAAAACAGTTACAAGTGCCTTATTGGGGACTTCGTATTGGTCTCTGCCATTGACAGGCTGGATGTTTAGAAATAGCTGCAAGCCGGGCTTGGTGGTGCACGCCTTTAATCCTAGCACTTGGGAGGCAGAGGCAGGCGGATCTTTGTGAGTTCAAGGCCAGCCTGGTCTACAGAGTGAGTTCCAGGACAGCCAGAGCTACAGGGAGACCCTGTCTCAAAAAAAAAAAGAAATAGCCGCAGCTATTATCAGCCTTAATATATGGCAGACAAGCCGTTGGGCCCATATATCCTCCACATCTGTCATCATGACTCCTTCATTCATGTAACGCATTGTGACAGTTCTTGGATGACTAACATCAACCAGCTGAGGTGGCTGCTTCATAACTAACATTACCTAGCTGAGTCATTTTGCCTATTTGGCTGCTAAGTACTTCTTTCATGGTAGATACAATTTTCTGGCATTGAGATATAATTCAAAATATTTTTATACTTTATGACCCTTACTATTATATAGCACACCCATACCTCATTATTTCTAATTTTCCAATGTTTTTCTTTCCAGACCATCGGCTGCTACCTAGGAGTTATATGCATCCTTACCTTGGGCCACTTCTCATTTCACATAAAGTAGATGTCAGGTACACTGCTCTCAGCTCTCTCCATGGTCCACTGTATTCCAGGACTGCCCCAAATATGGCTGAAATGTGGTCACCATCTCTTTTAAGCATGTTCTCCACTATCAAGCTAATCTAAACCTTAATCAAGCTTAACTGTTTCTTTCCTTTTAGCTCTTTTAAACTTCTGTGGCACAGGAGAAGGGGCACATGTTGTAACTGTGGTAGGTATCAAAGGGTCTGGTGTCTCTTGGTTTCAAATCCCAGGCTTCCACCTTGGGCAGCTTCCACTAGGTTTTGTCATCAATATCATCCTGTGTCTTTCCCCACCACTGTCACCTTCAACATTATGATATCAAGTGGCCCAATCAACAGGATTACACCTGAATCAGAGTTTGTTTTTTAGATTTTTTTTCCTGCTCTGGGCCCCTCTTAAAGCTGATACCCTTTCATGTCACCAGAGTGAATATTCCTAGGTGTTAAACATGTAGCCTCCTCCAGGACACAAGGAGGTGTGGACCGTCTCTCTCTGTTGTGGAGTGTGTGGGATTTGGGGATTTCTTTTGCTGTAGTGGGAATATCCTGGTATACCTCATACTTTTTTCCTAGAACGAGGGATCCTAAATCTTCACAGGCTTTGCCTTGCACTCTCAGAGCACATGTGCCTTGCCTCTGCGGCCTCCAAAGTGCTAGCACCTCTTTGTCTTATGTCCAGTCACTGTGGCATCATTGATCTGAGGTTTCAGTGTGAGCTGAAAGATATGCAGGGGATTCAGATCCTTTCAAACAGAATTATGGCAGGGGTCAAAGTGCTACCACAGCCTTGGCACAAACCAAAAGTCAGTATTATTATCCAGCTCATATGAAAACAAACATTTTCTAATCTTTTCACACCAGAATAGGAAAAGTGCATCATTATCCAAATCAATAACTGTATACCATGTACCATTAGGTTTTTTAATGATTTTTTTTTGTCTTTTTGAGACAGGTCTCCCAGTAGCCCCAGCTGACCTGGAACTCACTACGTAGACCAGGTTGGCCTTGAACTCACAAAGATTCGCCTGCCTCTGCCTTCAGAATGCTGGGATTAAAGGCATGCACCAACACACCCAGCCTTTATGCTTTTTAATCTGCTTAGCACAATGCCACATCTGGCCTATGACTATGAGTGTTAGGTATATCACTTGATCAAGTAGATGACAGTCCAAAGTTATCCTGTGGGATCCATCTCCTTTCTGTATTAGCTACAGTAAGACTTAAAAAAAATGGGGTGATCACCACCTTTAAATCATGTAGGTCTTTAATAGTAGCAATAGTTTCCATTATACTTTTGAGATATACCATTTTGATCTATTATCTTGGTGAGGGTCTAAAAACAGTTTGAGAGTTATCTACATAGAAAGCTGCTATGATAGCTTTCCTCCACAGCCTGAGGATCCTTTTGGGGATTAGCCTAAGTGCTAATTCCAATAACATGCTCAGGAACTGGGGATGACCACTGTTCATCCATGAATCCAGAGGGTCAGCTAGGAGCCAAGGTTTAGCTGGTTCATTATTGCTTGGCCCTGTAGATCCCCATTTTTGTTATTTTTCCTTTTTTTAATTTTTATAAAATACCCTGAAAAAAGACAACTTTAAGAGGGAATTGTTGCCAGGCATGGTGGCTCATGTCTTTAATCCCAGCACTCTGGAGGCAGAAGCAGCTGGATCTCTGTGAGTTCAAGGCCAGCCTGGTCTACCCAGTGAGTTCCAGCACAGCTGGGGCTGTGGGAGCCAGGGGAGGAAGTGAAAGGTGAAGCAGCTTGCCGTACTGCATCCGCAAGTGAGAAAGAGTATGAGGAATGCTATGCTTGGTTTTCTACAGTTCTATAGTCCAGGATCCTCACCCAGAGAACGAACCCAACCACAGCTAAGATGGCCTTCCTAATCACCTAACCAAGACAATACCTCAACACTTCCCCAGTGGCCCATCTCCTAGGTGATCCTAGATCCTAGATCCTGTCAGATTGAAAATTAACACTGACCATCACAACCTCCAAAGTAATGGGGGATGGGAAAAAATGGATACCCGAGATCATTAATGTCAAGTCTGCTTTTATATAACATCCTAAATATGTTGATTATATGTAGCCGCCATCACCACCACCTCCGTAGATCTCCCACCTGCACCAGTGTCATCTAAAATATTATCATCCCATGGTCCTTTAAATGATCATTATGCATGCGCTGCAATCCACAAGACGTTCTTCTTCCTCCCTGGACTAAGGCTCACAGCTCTGGGAAGCTGCAAGTCTTGGAATTGTCCCTGGCCAGTGGGCTGACAGTTCCTAGGCTTAAGCCCCAGTACAGAGGGGGAGGGAATAGTGAGAAGTCACCTGTAGAGAAAAGAAAAAAATGGACTTGCAGTTGTGACTCTAGGCTTTTTTGTTTGTTTTTTTGAGACAGGGTCTCTCTGTAGTCTCAGCTGGCCTGGAACTTGCTCTGTAGACCAGGCTGGCCTTGAACTCTCAAAGATCTACTTGTCTCTGCCTCCCGAGTGCTAGGATTAAAGGTGTATGCAGCCATGCCCCCGGCCGACTCAAGACTTTTTATACAGATCCTTGCATGGGCTGGGACACACACACAATTGGGGGCTGGAGCAGGCAGTTGGGACAAGTGGAACCCCAGGCCATTTGTTCCAGATAAAAGCTTTTCCCCAAGGGATCAAAGACAGTCGGGCCTCATAGGTTTGGCAGGATGTCAGCAGGGGTTGAGGCTTGGGGGCTGCTTGCTGACTCTAAGTGCTTCTGCCAATGGAATGCCTACACACCAGTATGCTGCCACACAGTATTTTCCTTCACCAGATGTTTCCCAAGTCACTACAAGTAAAGCTGTTGGCCACTAAGCCTCTACTACCTTACACAGGATACTGTTTATGTTCCATCTGCAAACTTAAATGAATCAGCTTCTGTCATGTGGGAAGATGATCCACTCTCAAATTTCTACCTCTTGTTTTCTCAACGTGTTCTCAGTATTCTGTTCCCCCAAGATTTGGGCTGCAGTGATAGAAAATGGAGGCCAGGTATTGGAGTGATGGCCCACTAGTTAGGAGAGTTTGCTGTTCCTTCAGGAAACCAGAGTTCCATTCACAACATCTACATTTGGTGGTTCACAACCATCTGCATCTCCAGCTCGAGGGGCTCTGATGCCTTCTTCTGGCCTCTGCAGGCACCTGTACATACAGGGGCACAAATACACACTGAAAAAGAAATCTTAAAATATATAATAAAGACAATGGAGGCCAGGAGGTCAATCAAACTGCAACTCAGGTCAGATTCTTAGGTGGACAAGAGGAAAAGTAAGAAAGCTCATGTTCTAGTTTCATTTCTGTTGCTCTGATAAAAACATATTGACCAAAAGCACCATAGAGGAGGAAAGGGTTTATTCAGCTCACAATTCTAGGTCATAGCCCATGGCTGAGAGACATCAAGGCAGGAACTCAGGGTAGGAACACAGCATTGGCTCCAGCCAAAGAACTCACTTCACAGGCAAAGAAGCACAGCAGGTACAATGTTTGCTGGCTGGCAGGCAGGCTTATGCTCACCTAGCTTTCTTATATAGTTCAAGACCAGCTACTTAGGGAATGGTCCTGTCCATAGTAGGCTGGGCCCTCCTACATCAATTAACAACCAAGACAATCCCCGATAGACATGACCATAGGCAAATCAGATCCAAGTTCTCAGTCGAGATTCTCTTCCAAGGCAATTCTAGGTTGTGTCAAGTTGGCAGTTAAAATGAACCAGGACTGTTGGCAAAGCATCATAGACTTTGGTGAATCTTCAGGAAGTTTGGCAAGGTCATTAGGAAGCCCTGAAGTTAAAGTGCTACTTCAGAGGAGTCCTGTGCTTTTCAGGAGCCCAACTGCATTAATATGCCTGCCTTGCTCAGGGGATGCCTGGAAGCAGCTCAAAGGAAACACGGGTTTGCCTAAATGCAGTGATGGCCCTTCATCTACCCAGTGGTGCCTAGAGTCAGAGGTCAGGGAGGTCCACTCTCAGAACCTCACAGAGCAGAATAGTGATGATCATGAGGAAGAATGATAATTCTCTCTGTAGGAAAAAACAAATAGGTAATATATACAGAAGAAAAAACAAATAAGTAATATATACAGAAGAAAAAACAAATAGATAATATATACAGAAGAAAAGTCAATGACCTTTAGTGAAACCAATCGCACTCTCTTTTCCCTTGATTGACCTGGCAGAATTTCAATGACACGGAGCTGTTAGTTGAAAGCTGGTGAAACAGGAAGGGTCTACCACATGGTGTGGACACCCACAGGGCTGCATATATTGCACAGCCATGCAAAGATTCTCAGTGACAAAAGGAGAGACAGCATCTCTGCTGATTCAGATCAGAGGGGATTTTCCACTCACAGATGTCTGGTTTACGTTCTAGAATCTAGACAGTGAGTGCATGGCATATCTACCTAGATGGCTGGTGTTCTGCCCAAGTGGCTCCCGAGGTAATTTTAGACACTGAGCTGGTGAAAAAGGAAAGATGACTATCTAAAGCAAGACTACTTCTGTGTATCTAAACATGACATTCATGATTTTATTTTGGAGATAGATAGCCATAACTGTATTGGATATTTTACAGAAAACTAACCCGAGCCCAATTTAGAGTAAAGATTTTTGAGGAGATAAACTATAAAAACAATGAAAATTTGCCTTCATTGAGGATGGAAATGCATTTCTATAAATTGTATCCTCTGGGAGAACATTTCTTTTCCAAACATGGAATTATATTTCACCTTGTCTGAAAGCTATTCTTAGATAGCGAGTTTGTGTTATCTTATGTGAGTACTCCTTTTTTTTTTTTTTACATATTTTAATGTAATTTATTGAATTTTTGTACATTTCATACAACAAATCTTTTTAAAAATTTATTTATTTTTATTTTTTTATAAAATCTAGACCCATGTCCCCCCATCCCCCCACCCATCCAGAGCTCATGCATTCTGCCAAACATGCTTTTCATCTCTTTCTCAGTCTTTCTCAATATTCTCCATGTGGAAGTTGACCGTTTTGAGCAGAAGTTCACTGTTTCAGTCAGTTCTTTGATGCAGTCCTTTCTGCTGCTGTTGTTGTTGTTGTTGTTGTTGTTTCCAATATGCGTCACTTCCAGCTGCTTTGGACAAAAGCTCAAGGGGCCATCCACAAGAAATACTTACAACTAGGTAATTGGCACTAGCATCCACAGATGAGGGATACCATTCATCGTTTGTTTTTCTGGGAACAAAAAAAAAAAAAAAAAAAAAAAAAAAGACTGAGAAAAAGATGCAAAATAGTATGGAAGAAGCAGGAGCTCTGGTGGGTGGGGGGAGAAGGAAGGGGAGGGTCTTAAAATAGATAAGAAAATGTTGTTGAAATGCAAAAAAGTACAATAAAAAATTTTTAAACTGTCACGCGCAGCAGTCTCACCGGCAAGAACTTCACGCGGACAACAGGATTCTTCTGCAGTAAAGTTTATTGCTACAGCTCTTTTAGGAGAAGGACCCTGAAATGGGGCAGAAGCACAGCTTATATAGCAGTCTAGAGGGCTCATGTATGCTCTGGATTGGTGCAGTGCCCTGATGCCTCATTAGCATGCCCAAGGCGCGGCTCAGAGAGCGCGGGCCTCAGAGAGCGTGGGCTTGGAGAGTAGTAGTCATGTGTAGTTTGTCTAATGCAAAGGCAATGGTGGGAAGCGGCTTGTTGTTGTTCTAGTGACTCAGGAAGTCTGGCGTCATCTTAGGGCGTGGTACAGCACCCATTGTTTGTGTGGTAGGCTGCAACAGTTCCCCCTTTCGTTTAATAGAGCAAGGTCTCTGGGCCACAGCTGACTGTTGAATCAACACATCCTCCTGCAGTAGGATTGTGAGAATATTCAGGGTGACATGACTGTCAGAGACTCTATTAAAATGGGCTGGGAGAATGCCTGTCTTAGGTTGCCTCTGCAGAGGTATTCCTTACCCGTCATGGGGTGGACAGACAGTTTTGGTCTGTTCCCTGTCTTAGGTTGGTAATACTTGCAGCAGGTCTTACCCATCATTGACTACTTCTCCAGTTACTAAGCCAAATGTTTGGGGAGGAGCCTGCC
>VZQC01010202.1:1221825-1238390 GCA_009823505.1 Rhizomys pruinosus
TTTTTGGTCTTTTCGAGACAGGGTCTCTCTGTAGCCCCAGCTGGCCTGGAACTCACTCTGTAGACCAGGCTGGCCTTGAACTCACAAAGATCCGCCTGTCTCTGCCTCCCAAGTGCTAGGATTAAAGGCGTGCGCCACCATGCCCGGCTTTTTCTCAGTCTTTAAAACATTTTTTGAAACAGAAGTTTACTGTTTTAGTCAGTTCTTTGAACAAGTCTTTTTTGTTGTTGCTCCCTTTAATTTTATATTGCTCCAAAATATGCATATATATATATTGAGGATGGAAATATATATGTACATATAATATATAATATATAATATATACATATATATTCTACACATATACCAGAATTATGACATCTAAAAATAAGCTATAGGTTAATTCCAAAACATGTTTAGAGATTCATATTTTAACAGAAGAGTTGCAGGCAGGTAAAAAGAAATACTACTTTATGTTCCTAAATTACAGAGCAATTTGGTGCATGTTTTAATGTACTTTTTTTTTTTGTCTTTTTGAGACAGAGACAGGGTCTCTCTATAGCCCGAGATATCCTGGAACTCACTCTGTAGACAAGGATGGCCTTGAACTCACAGAGATTTGCTTGCCTCTGCCTCCTGTGCTAAGATTAAAGGCATGCGCCACCATGCCCTGCTTAAAGATGGTTCTAAGCCACCATGTGGGTGCTGGGAATCAAACCTAGGTCCTCTATAAGAGCAGTTAGTGCTCTTAACCACTGAACCATCTCTCCAGCTCCTTAATGTACTTTTTTTTTTTTGGTCTTTTTGTAATGTACTTTTTTATAGTAGCAGTAGGTATATTTACTAAGAAAGAAAAATAAAATTACTTAGTTTGCCTAACAAATAAGGATTTGGTGTTAGAATCAACAAACGAGGGATGCCATATGTCATTTGTTTTTCTGGGACTATGTTACTTCACTTAGCACAACAGCTTCTAGTTCCATCCATTTACCTACAAATTTCATGATGTTGTCTGACAGAGGATTAACATCCAGAGTATATAAATTACTCAAAAAACAAAGGAGCAAGAAAACAAATGACTCAAAGATGGAGTAAAGAGCTGAACAGAAACTTCACAAATGAATAAGTAAAGATAGCTGAGAAAAATCTTAAGAAGTGTACAATGTCACTAATAATTAAGGAAATGTAAATTAAAACCACTTTAAGATTTCATCTTACCACAGTTAAGACTGGCTATGATCAAGTAAACAAATGATACCAAATGCTGGAGAGGTTGTTGGGAAAGTGGAACACTCATCCACTGCTGGAGGGAATGCAAACTCATGCAACCCTCATGGAAAGCAGTGTGGAGAACTCTTTTTTTTTGGTCTTTTTGAAACAGGGTCTCCCTGTAGCCCCAGCTGTCCTGGAACTCATTATGTAGGCCAGGCTGGCCTTGAACTCACAGAGATCTGCCTGACTCTGCCTCCCAAGTGCTAGGATTAGAGGCATGCACCACCACTCCCAGCCAGAACTCTTAAAAGATTCAAAATGAGCCTACCACCTGACCCAGTCATACCACTCCTGGGTATATACCCCCAAGACTCATCCTATTGCAAAGATATCTGCACAGCCATGTTTATTGAAGCTCTCTTCACAATAGCAAAGCAAGTGTCCCTGATGAGTGGAAAAAGAAAATGTGGTATATCTACACAATGGAATTTTATGCAGTGGTAAAGAAAGACATTATGTGAATATTCTCAAACAGGAAGTCAGGAGGGCAAACAACTTTGGGAGGAAGGATTTGGAGGTACACCTGCTGGAGAAGAGACTCTGAGCGAAGTGGACTAGGTTTGTACATGGACTAGATATTTCTGCTATTGTTCTGAAATAAATAACAAAACTCTGGAAATATCATTAAGCCTTGGTTGATTGTGTGTGTGTGTGTGTGTGTGTGTGTGTGTGTGTGTTGTATGAATATGTATGCGACTCACCCATGTGTATATGTGTGTATGGAATCCAGAGGCCAATAACAGGTGACTCCCTCTATGCTCTGTGCCCTATTTTTTTGAGACAGGGTCTAACTGAAACCAGAGCTCCCATCTTAGCTACACTGGCTGGCCAGGGAGAGCTAGGATCTACCTCTCTCCTTCCCACCACATCAGGGGTAGAGTCTTGCACTGCCATGCTCAGCTTTGATGAGTGTGCTGGTGAACCTAACTCAAGTCCTCATGCTTGAACTACTGAGGATCTGAGTTGGATCCCTGGTACCCATGTAAAAAAGCCAGTCACAGTGCTGCATACCTATAATCAGAGCACTGAGGAGACACAGACAAGAGGATCCCTGGGGGTTGCTGGCCAGCCAGCCTAGCCCAGGTTTAGTGAGATACCCTGCCTCAAAAAAAAAAAAAAGGGTGGAGAAGTAATTGAAGAAGACACCCAACAGTGACCTTTGGCCACCACATGTGAGAATACACATGTATGTTCATATACATAAGCACATACACACAAAAGAATTCTTCTAGGTGTGCTGGCACAATGGCTTTAATCCCTGCACTTGGGAGGCGGAGTCAGGAGGATCTCTGTGAAACTGAGGCCTCTGTGAGATCAAGGCCACCCTGGTCCACATAGCAAGTTCCAGGACAGCTGGGGCTACAGGAAGACCCTGTCTCAAAAAGACCAAAAAAAAAAAGAAAAAGAAGAAAAAGGTAATTGATGTATATTATAGACTTTTCTATTAATTGTCTTTCTTTTGAGTGGAATCCATCTCATAGTCTTTGAAATCAATTCCCTGAGGAAATACACTGAGCTTAAAATAAATTTCCAGGCATGACAAAATGAGTTGTATAATCCTGGACCTTCAACTATTCCTTCCATCTTCCCAAATAAAGGTTTTTAGAGAAACTAATACAGTTGGGTATGGTAGTGCATGCCATTATTCCCAGCACTCAAGAGGCAGAGGCAGGCAGATCTCTGTGAGACCAAGGCCAGGCTGGACTACTGGTCTACATAGTGGCTTTCAGGCAAGTGGGGCTATAGATAGATTCAGGAAAGAAAGGAAAGAAAGAAAGGAAGAAAGGAAGGAAAGAAGGAAAGAAGGAAAGAAGGAAGGGAAGGAAAGCAAGCCAGGAGTGGTGGTACATGCCTTTAATCCTATTTCAAGGCCAGCCTGGTCTACAGAGTGAGTTCCAGAACAGCTGGGGCTATAGGGAGACCCTGTCTCGAAAAGACCAAGAACGAAAGAAAGAAAGAAAGAAAGAAAGAAAGAAAGAAAGAAAGAAAGAAAGAAAGAAAGAAAGAAAGCTATAAATCTGCATGCATGTTATTACAAACAAATACCAAACACAGGTAATGGGAGAAGGCAACTCACCAGACCACTGAGACATTATTTATTATTTAGAATTTTCTGTATAGAAGTTTATTGAAGTTGGTTGTTCCAGGGATTACACTGGAAGCTGTCTGGATCAGTAAGCTCTGCCAGTCTGCTAATGGGTCTACAACTATAGCAATGTAAGGTATATATATATATATATTAAGTAATCTGTAATGCTATAATTTCATACCCAATGAAGCGTAAGTTCTACATCAATAGGGACTGGACTTCTAAGAATTCACAGATCTGCTTCTGTTGCTATTATAATAATTTAAATGCATGAGTTCACATGTAACTCCAAATTAGATCAGAACAGTTGAGGAAAATTATAATGAGCACTAGAATGCATAGTGAAATTTGACCAAAGCTTCTTAAGTGAGCACTCTACCATTTGAATTTTTGACCAAAGCTTTGGAAGAAGGAAGGAGTGAGGAGGAGCAGATATCTTCCTCCTTCCCTTCTTGTGCTTGACTGTATAAAATGGCTGGAATGCCATGAAGTGGAGTCTATTTTCTCACCTCCATGATATGTGGGCTGTTTTTGTAACTTGCTTTGGCCAAGAAAGTGGTGAAAGTGACATTCTGTGGGTTTTGAAGACAGATTTCAGGGACCATGTAACTTTTTCTCCTTTTCATCTTGAGGACCTTGCCCAGAACATCTTGAGTACTGAGAAAGATCATGTGGAGCAGAAAGCTGTACTAGTTGAACCTATCACCCCACCAGCCCCAGCTGACCTGCCAGCTGACCAGAGAAGCATGAGCAAGCCCAGTTGAAAGGCCCGTGGAGCCTAGTCCTGACCAGAACCATCAAGTCAAGCCCAGTCCAAATCGCTGAACTGTAGTTTGTTTTAGGTCACAAAGTTTTGGAGTCGTTTATTAAATAGCAAAAGCTAACTCCTGCTTCAACATATCTTTGTGAAACACACTGCCCAGAAATGTCATAAAGTAAGAGCTTTCCTCAAAGAAAGTTAAAGTTTTATAGAGTCACTGATGTCCATGCTACTAAAAGTGCTGATATGCAGAAAGACACAGTAATAGCACCAAAATGCAGATCTGTCCCCTTCATCAAGAGGGGCTTCATGCAAAAAAACGACATCAGCCAGAGTAAACAAAGTACATAGTGACACAGGTGACATATTCTGGTACAGAGTCCTCATGTTGATACAAACAGGTAGCAAATATAGAACATAGGCCCATTGCCAGCTATGACTAACAATCCAGCATACAGGGATGAGAAAATGTATTTTCTTTTTTTTTTTAATTTATTTATTTATACATATATTTTTTATCAAATCTAGACCCGTGTCCCCCCATAACCCCACCACTCCAGAGCTCATGCATTCTGCCAAACATGCTATTCATCTCTTTCTCAGTCTTTCTCAATATTCTCCATGGGGAAGTTGACTGTTTTGAGCAGAAGTTCACTGTTTCAGTCAGTTCTTTGATGTAGTCCTTTCTGTTGTTGTTGTTGTTGTTGTTTACAATATGCATCACTCCCAACTGCTTTGGACAAAAGCTCAAGGGGCCATGTGAGAAAATGTATTTTCTGTGTAGGATCTAATAGTAAACATTTTATGCTTTGAGGGTCATCTGGTCTCTGTTAGTTGTGTTATTATATGGACGCCCTCACACCTGTTGACAATTTATCAATGAAGAAGCACTACTGTGCTCCAAGAAAAGTATTTAAAAAATTTTTATTATTTTTTATGTGTATGAATGTACTGTCTGCATGTATGTTGGTGCACCCATGTCGTGCAATGCTGCAGACATCAGAAGAGGGTGTCAGATTCCCCTGGAACTGGAGTCAAAGACGGTTCTTAGCTGCCATGTGGGTGCTGGGAATCGAACCTGGGCCCTCCGCAAGAGCAGTCAGTGCTCTTAACCACTGAGCCATCTCTCCAGCCCCAAGAAAACTATTTTAAAGATAGGCAGCAAGTGGGGTTTGATATAAGCCACAGTATGGTGACCATTTCTGCAGTTCATCTTAATTAGAGCTTATAATCAGTTCTCTCTCTCTCTCTCTCTCTCTCTCTCTCTCTCTCTCTCTCTGTATATTTTCAGTGTTAAAAGACTATAGGGTGAGGACAAAAGGGAATTAGAAATGGCCTTTGTGTGTGTGTGTGTGTGTGTCTTTTTGAGACAGGGTCTTCTTATGGCTCCAGCTGTCCTGGAACTCACTCTGTAGACCAGGCTGGCCTTGAACTCACAGAGATCACCTGCCTCTGCCTTCCAAGTGCTGGGATTACAGGCATGTGCCACCACACCCAGCACAGAAAAAGCCTTTTTTTACAGAGAAGAAAAACAAATGCTTAGAAGTTACTTTGGTAGCTTTAACACATGGCCAGAGGGATTAGATAAATTATGCAAATGTGTAGATGGTTATTGTTCAAATAAAATGAAATATAGTGAGCAAATATTGGTAATATAGAGCACGGACAAAATCTTGGGGAGGATCATTCAAAGAAACGTTCATTCCTCACGTTGATATGGCTAGCTCTCGGGAGTCTGGGGTATGGCTCTTCCTCTTTTTTCTTTCTCCCATGCATTCCCCTCTTTTATCTCCCTCAGCACAGAGAAAGAAAAGTTCCAGGCATGATGAAAAGCAATCAACATTGCATTCTTGAAGAATATGTTCAGATGAATGGTGGTTAATAATTTATGGTTGCTTCATTTGATTTCTTTTCCACATAGTATAGACACAATGCATTTCAGTGACTGTGAGTCAATGATTGGCCTTTAGTACCCCCTGGGTTGGGGAGGGTGTGCTCTGGTGAGGGAGTGTCAGGAGAAGTCATGTGAGGCACATCAGCCACCACCATCCGGGTCTCAAAAAGCTCACTGGGCAGATTTCCAAATTCTCAATATATTATTTTTTTTCTGTTTTCTTTTTAATACAAGATGATTAGCTGCTTTGACAAGTATATTCCTCCCCAAATAACAACAGCTGCTATTAAAACCATTTTCAAGTAAAAGGAAAATCTCAGGTATTGTGTGCTTTGCTTATTTCAATGAAAAAATGAATTATGAAATCTATTTGTTAAGAATCTCAATCTTTTTAAGGATGAAATCTCCATTTTAAATGGAAAGCTTGTTGTGAGTAAGCTTTTCAAGTGGCTTCCTCTCTTTAATATTTAATGTTTTCTCCATGTTTTGATTAAGCTGTTGAAAATCTCTGGCAGAATTCATTTGTGGGAAGAATAACACACCAGGAATCAAAGCCATTGGCAGTCATGAAGAATTTAGCTCAAACTGGTCAAACCAATTTTCTAGAGACAAAACCTGGTGCCATGGTCACCAGGGAGGACTTAGGAGGGAATAAGTCCCAGAAGATGGCATGTCAGGATGCTCTGGTGACGGGCCATAGAGCGGGAGAGAGCCAAGTAAACAAGCAAAATGGAGAGGACAGAGGAAAGGAGAGAACAGAGAAGACAAGACCGGCTCTCTGAACAGAGGGAGAAGCTGCAAAGCGGATGGAGACACGGCAAAGTCTCCCTACTTTTCTGGTTTTCCTGAGGCTGATCTTAGCCAAGATAGCTAAGCATTGCCTCCCCTGGCACAGGGACAACAGGACTCTGCTCATGCCAAGAGGTGGAGGAGGCCTCGCACGGGCAGCTGCCTAGCCCTGAGAACAGATCTCCAGGCCATTCCTCATCTGCCTGCTTTTCACAAAGCCTCCCCTGCAGCTGACCTTGCGCTCTCTTCTTCTCCACAGATGAAGACCACTCAAGATCCTGTGTCTCAAAACAGCACTGACATGCACGTGCGGTCCAAGCGTGTGGCTAGTCCTGTGTGTGCGTGGGTGTGGACAATCCCACCTATGTGTTTTCCACTGCTCTGTCCTCTTCATACTTCCTGATCTCTCCCCTGCCTCATCAATGCTAAGTCCTCAGGTAAGGTCAGGGCTCAAAAGTCATTGCAATAACTTCTCTCTTCCATCCCTGCCATACTGCTAGTAAATATTTCCTCTTAATCATCCATAAGAATATCATTTTCTCATGGAGAAAGTTTATGTAAGCTTTTAAATCTCAGGCATACTACTTCAGATATAAAATACCCATCTCACTCACCAAATGCTCTATTCTCGTCCTGAAAGTTGTCATATGATTAGAAGTACTCAATTGAAAAGCATAGTCCCAATGACTCATTAACTCACCAAACATTTGCTAAGCAACTTCTGTAGGAAATATTCTTCTTGGTGCTGATAATACAAAGATATGGCCCCAGTTGGGTATGGTGGTGCATGCCTTTAATCCCAGCACTCGGGAGGCAGAGGCAGGTGGATCTCTCTATGAGTTCCAGCCCAGACTGGTCTACATAGTAAGTTCCAGGACAGCTGAGGCTACAGGGAGACCCTGTCTCAAAAAGACAAAAAAAAAAAAAAAAAAAAAAAGCCGGGCGTGGTGGAGCATGCCTTTAGTCCTAGCACTTGGGAGGCAGAGGCAGGCGGATCTTTGTGAGTTCAGGCCAGCCTGGTTGACAAAGTGAGTTCCAGGACAGCTGGGGCTACAAGGAGACCCTGTCTCAAAAAGACCACAAAAAAAAAAAAAAAAAAAAAAAAAAGATATGGCCCCATCCTTTCCCTGGAGGAAGCACTTTCATTTGGATCTGAAATGTCCCCTAAAGACCCATGTATGAATGGCTTGCTCTACAGCCTGTGGCACCATGGGGAATGTGAGCCTAAAAGGTAAGACCTATCAGGAGGAAGTTAGGTTATCTGAGGCATGCCCTTGGAAGAGACATCGAGACCCATGTCCTTTCCTGTCTCTCTTGCTTCCCAGCTACCACGAAGTGAATACATGCTCCCACTGTGGTGTACTGTTACCTTCAGTCCAAAGGCTAAGACCGCAACCTCTGACACTGCGAGCCTAAATAAAACTTTTCCCTTTAAAAGTAGATTATCTCAGGCATTTTGTCATAGTGATGGGGACCTGACTGGCAGGTGAGTATCAGTCAGTAGAAGACATCAAGTTATCATGTAGAGCCATAAGGACATAGTAGAAGTATGTACATAGTGTCATTTTTGTTCCGTGGAAGGATTCAAAGATTACTGGGCTTGACAAGAACATGCTTCCCCTAGAAAGAGATTTTGAGTTGAGTGCTGAGAGATAATGAAGCATCATGCAAGGAGAAGCAGGAGTAATGACTGCAGTGAAGTTTGCCTTGAGCATGGAGCTTACATAGAGAGAACTGGTAGGAGATGTAAGCCTGGGTGGCAGCAGAGCTTCGAGTGAGAATGGACAAATAGGTGAGATGTTGAGGCACAATGAGAGACAGTATAGCAGTTAATAATGGAAGAAGGCAAAGACGACACTAGATGACAGGTTTCTAAGTAGGGCAAGATCCTTGGGTGTTTTTTAGTGTTTCTGCCTCAATGCAGAAGTCTCATCCCCTACGTTCCCAAATGGCGGCCCACTAGCTTCTATAAAGACACTTGTGGGGGCTGGAGAGATGGCCTAGCGGTTAAGAGTGTCGACCACTCTTACAGAGGACCCGGGTTCGATCCCCAGCACCCACATGGCGGCCGAGAACCGTCCGAAACTCCAATTCCAGGAGAACTCCAGTTCCAGGGGAATCCG
Organism: Rhizomys pruinosus; assembly: GCA_009823505.1. Taxonomy (NCBI): domain Eukaryota; kingdom Metazoa; phylum Chordata; class Mammalia; order Rodentia; family Spalacidae; genus Rhizomys; species Rhizomys pruinosus. Next base: position 1,230,732 of record VZQC01010202.1, read on the forward strand.
ACACCTTCTTCTGACCTCCGCGGCATTGCACGACAGGGGTGCACAAACCTGCATGCAGACAGTACATTCATACACATACAGAAATAAAGAAAAAAAAAAAGACACTTGTAAGGGTGGGTGCTCTCTGACTAAGAGAGTAATAGCCTGATTGTTCTGCACAGCTAGGACTTTAGAGATACCTGCCTTACCCTGACCTACTTGCTCAACTTTAAAATTTCACCCATTAATCTTAATTCTCTTATTCAGTTAGAAAAAGAGGTCTGTTTTCTTTCATAAAGGAGTGAGTCATCTAGATTTTTTAGAAACATGTTTTGTCTCTCGATCTTTTCAAGTCCTCTTCCCTCAAAACATTCTAAAGTCTTCAGGAAAACTATGCCAAGATTTCCAGTAGTCATAATTCCCCCATCGCTAGAGGTTCAATTTGTTACACATGTTTAGTGCCATGACCTTAAGACATAACACCCTGTGGCTAAGGAATTCACCTTCTAAGATGCCACAATAAAATAAAAGGACCCCAAACAAATGTAGGAGAAAGACTAGTGCATACTCTTAACACACTACTAAGCAGAGGGTGGCTTCCCTCTTTCCCTGGTTATTCAGCCTCTTCCTCAGTCTTGTCTCATTACCACAGAGGGAACCAAGATAACAATTTGATTCAACTAAAGGCAATGTTTAGACTAAAAGATCAAAGTAATAGTGTAATTGAAAGTGGAGTTTGAGATGTTTTTGTCTAATTCCTTCATTTTATATAGCAGGCAACAAATGACTCTGATTATAGTAAATTAGTGGACTATACACTATGATCCCAAAGGAAAATATTACTATTTACTGAAGGACTCCTTTGGTCATGACACTAACTGAACAGTTTAGTATTTCTAATGGTGGTTCAGTAAGATAATATTTTCTGATAGAATCTAAGATGAATCCTATCAAATATAATATGGGCAAAATAGTCCAATTACCACACAAAGCTCAACAAATGATTCTGGGATGGCTGGAATCCACATGCAAAAGAATGACTTCAGATACCTTTCTCATACTGTTTATAAAAATCAACTCAAAGCAGATCACAGACTCAGAGTATAAACCCTAAGATTCTTAGAAGGAGACATAGGTATAAATTCATGATTTTGGCTTTGGCAATAGTTCCTTTTTTTTTTTTTAAGACAAAATGTATTTATCTGTTTATCTTTTTCCATGTTTACACAGTCCTGTACATAATCCTATTTAACATCCATGTTAATCTTGAAGTTCAAAAATAACACTAAGATATCATATTCACCACAAGATATAACGACAGCAAGCTGAAATGTTCCCATTGCACAGTTCTCTTTACAGCCAGCAGGACTGTCTGCTGTGGCCACAACCCAGTCCTCTGGCAGGTGCTGTACGGAACTGTCCTGGACATTCCGGCTAAGGGTTCACAGCTTAGTTTTACCTAGGAGTTCATGGTTCACATCTGGGGTCGGTCACCTGTGTTTTCTGGAATTCTGAACACAGCCTGGTGAGTTGCCAGCTGTGTTCTCAGTCAAAAGAAGCCAGAAGGTAGAAATGGGTTAAATCCCTGGCAATAGTTTATATATATATATATATATATATATAAATATATATATATATATATATATATAGTTTATAAAATATATATATAGTTTATAAAATATATATATAGTTTGTAAGATATATATATAATATATATATATATAGTTTCTGAAACCTGGCAATAGTTTCTTAAACATGACACCAAAGACATAAATGACAAAAAAGATGAATTAGAGTTAAGCAGAATTAAAACCTTTTTAAATCAAAGGTCCTAATCAAGAAAGTGAAATAAACCAATTTAAAAATAGGCAAAGGACAGGCTGGAGAGTGGCCTAGCAGTTAAAGAGCGTGGATTGCTCTTTCAGAGGACCTGGGTTTGATCCCCAGCACTCACATGGCCGCTAAGAAATGTCTTTGACTCCAGTTCCAGGGGAATCCGACGCCCTCTTCTGACCTTGGCATTGCACAACAGGGGTGCACAGACCTACATTCAGATAGTACATTCATACACATAAAAATAAATAAATAAAATTTAAAAAGTAGGCAAACGTCTTGGAGTAGGTATTTCTGCAGTGGAGAAATGGCCAATAGGAACACAAAGAGATGTTCCCTTTACTCAGTCGTTAGGGAATTGGGACTCAAAATCACAATGAGATGTTATTTCATATTCCCTGTATGATTATAAATTTTTATTTGTTTGTTTTGTTTTGGGGAACAGTCTCCCACAATGTAGACCAGGCTGGCCTTGCTCTCACAGAGATCCACCTGCCTCTGCCTCCTGAGTGCTGGGATTAAAGGTGTGTGTCACCTCACTCAGCATGAAAGATAAGTTTCGCTGAGGATGCAGATAAAGTGTCCCCTCTACATATTGCCATTGGGAATGTAAAATAGTGGAAAAGCAGTGTTTTCCACAGAGTTCGAGTCCTCACAGGACCTAATTCTACTCAGAGACACATGCGCCTTCTTTTTCGTGCCTTCACCCCCCCATCCTTTGCTCTCCTCCTCACTCTCCTAATTTGCTCACCCGTCTTCTGTGTCTTCCTTCTCCATGTTTTTCTTTGGCATCTATGAATCTGAGCTTTTCTGAGTTCTTCACTCAGAGGGCAAGCAGCTGCTCCCAGGGGCACACTCAGTTTTCTCTGGTACTGTCTCCAGAGAGGTGACTTTCTCCAAGAACAGGAAGTAGAAGCTGATTTACCCTGAAACCTTGAGTGTACCAGTGGCTGTGAAGTTACGCACTGTTAGACATAATGACTGAAACTCCTGGCTCCATCTAGAGTGTATCACAGAATCTCACCTGCCCTGACGACAAGAGATCAGGAAGATGATAGCAAGTGGATCCCTCCTGCTTTTTGTGTGTTTCAAAACAGCAGTGTAGAATTTGGCTGAACTGAAGGTTAGCTCCTGGGCTGACGTCACTGCCTGATACTATAATCTGTCTATAGACTGCTCCAGCTATAGCCAGCTGTCTGTTAGTCTAGCAGTCAGAAGAGATTTGCTTATTTTTTGAATCTTCATATGGTATTCTGTTGTTCATTGTACCATAATCAAATAATTCAGGAATATTGGTGAACTCTGATATTTTTGAATTATAAATAGCAAATTATTTGATTAATTACAAGATAAAAGAAAATTGTTTTATTATGCATTTGTGACTACTACAACATACATTTAATATATTATATAATATATAATATAATATTTAACACATATTAGATAATATACTAATATATAATATAAAATATATTCAAAATATTATATATTAATATAATAGTTAATATATAATTATATTAATTATATAGTTATAATTTGAGTTTCCCTAAACCTTGCCAGCCTGAGGTTTGTACAAATTCCCCATGTCCAATGCATCATTATTCACAAAAACCAAGATGTGGAAGCAACCTAAATGTCTCTTGATAAATGGATAAAGAAATTGTGGTCTCTATATATGTGTGGACTATTACTCAGCCCCCCACATAAGATCCTGCTATTTGCCACACTATAAACAAGCCTGGAAGACATTATCTTTTTTTTTAAGGGATTCTACAATATAATAACACAGTTGTTTGCAGATAACATTGATGTTACTCAGTTTGCCATACAATTAGGTAATTGGTACATTTTTTTTGAAGTGAGCCAAATTATTAAGCATAAGCAATGAATGTAACTAACATTCATGTAAAACCAATTTGTGAGTATCTATGTCCAAATTTTGAACAACCCAAGGTTCCCATAGTCCATGTGGTGGTTTGCATGAGTGTCCCCCATAGGCTGTAAGTATTCAGACATTTATCTCCAGTTGGTGGCACTGTTTTTGGAGGTCTTAAAAGGTGTGGCCATGCTGGGGGAAGTGTGTCACTGGGGGCAGGCTTAGTGAGTTTTTTTTCTTTTTTTTGAGACAGGGTCTCCCTGTAGTCCCAGCTGTCCTGGAACTCACTCTGTAGACCAGGCTGGCTTTGAACTCACAAAGATCCGCCTGCCTCTGCCTTCCGAGTGCTAGGATGAAAGGCGTGCGCCACCACGCCCGGCAGGCTTAGTGAGTTTTAACAAGCCTCATGGTCTACAGTTGCCCTCTCTGCTTCCTGTTCTCTTTGCGAGATGTGACCCTCGGTTTGCTGCTCCAGATCCAGCTGCCACGCCTCGCACCACAATGGACTCTAATTCCCTGGAACCGCCAATCGTAAGCTCAAATAAACTCTTCCTTTTATAAGTTCCTTGGTCATGGTGCTTTATCACAGCAACAGAAAAGTGACTAGTACAGTCCAGTTGGAGATGCTTGTATGCACAGACATGTTGAACAATTAGGAGTCCAGTCTATATTGCTGTAGTCTCATGATTCACCCCTACCTCTCCACAGCCCTTACATTCTACCATGCCTCCTCTTCCTCAATTTGTTCCTTAGGCTTTGGGAAAGGGGCACAAGTGGGTGAGAAGCAAAACAGTCTACTTTCTTTGGAGATGTCATTTTGGACTCTAGTCTATTCAGGTTGTTTCCTTCATGGGTTGACAGCTTATCCAGTGATACCTTTTTAGTCATACTAACAATGCACAAGCAATTGCATGTACAGGCATTTAAGCAGTACTAATTATTATGGCAAGCTAAGCTGTGAGCATAGGCACAGATGCTTGGACGGTATGCTAATCCACAAACTGTGGTTTCTCTATAAAGGGTGACAAGTTCTAATTGTGGCTTATAACATATCCTAACCACTAGAGGACATAAGCTTGTGGCATCCACTGTGAGTTATTCCTCCAAGGAGAGAGCTAATAGCCAATTAGATTTGGGATATAGATAGACACATGGCTGCCACTGTTGCACAGTATCTCCAGGCAGTTGAGGTGTAGCTGATACTGACGGAGGAGTCTTGCTTGTCTCAAGGAGACCAATATTTTGCTGTACTGCTTTAGTGGCCTTTGATAACACTCTCTGGCATTTCAGAGGCCAGTTGTGCATTAGCAAGTGACGTCTCATAACATTTTTTCATGCTCACACCAGGTCTTCGACAACAGGGACTTACTGGCTTTCTCCTTGCATATATCCCACTTATAGGCAAAAGGCCTTTATAATTTTGGGTGGGGGGGTTGAATCCCCTAGCCAACATCTCCTAGGCAGAATAATTCATTGCTGATGTCAGAGCTTTCCTGTACTAATATATTTTGCTTAATTACACAGCTTATAAAGACTTTACTATTGAATTTGGCTCTAGATAATTATCCTTTCACAGTTCCTATGCCTATCAGTCAATTAAAAAAGGGTAGTTATACCTGTTTTATAAGAAATTACCACTATAATAGTTGGCTCTAATTTACAGTTAGGGAATGATTTCAGTACCATCATGTTTTTCTTTTTCCTATAAAGGGGAGAGGTAGGAAGGTTTCTCAGCATCTGGAAGGTAAACTTTAGTGGGGTATTGAAGTCCCCTACTATTAGTGTGCTGGGTTAATTTGAGCTTTGAGATCCTGAAGGAATTGTCTTTACAAAGTTTGGTGCACCGGCTTTGGTTGCATATATGTCATGATTGTGCGATCTTCTCATCAATTGTTCCTTTAATAAAGATTAGCTAATGGCCCTCCTTTTGTCTCTTTTAATTTCTTTTGCTTTGAAAGTCTATTTTGTCTGATATTAGAATAGCAAACACCTGCTTTCTTTTTGGTACCATTTGCTTGGAATATTTTCTTCCCTCCCTTCACCTTAAGTGGTGCCTGTCCTTAAAAATTGAGATGGGTTTTCTGTAGACAGCATATAGATGGATTTTGTTTCCTAATCCATCTCCCAGTCTGGACTTTTGATTTTGGGGAGTTCAGCCCATTAATATTTAAGGTTTATAATTGAAAGATAGATGATGCTTCCTTCATCTTATTATCCATTGGACTTTTCGTCTCTGATTCTACTCCTACAGTTCTGTTTTTTATTAGTTTCTTTCTAGGTGCTTGCGGATAGTTGCTTTCTCTTCTGCCCTTTGAATTGCTTCAAGTTTTTTCTGGAGAGTTGGTTTTTTCCGACATGTATTCTTCATCTTGTTTATGTCATGGAAGATTTTTCTCTCTCCTTCAACTGTATTGACATTTTTGCTGGGTAAAGCAATTCTGGGTTGGAATCCATAGTCCTTTAACACTTGAAATGCTTTGCTCCATGTTCTTCTTGCTTCATGGTTTGTGCGAGAAGTCAGTTGTAATGGTTATCTGATGGGTTTTTCCCTTTGTATGAAACTTTGACTTTTTGCTTCTTGTAGCCTTCAGAATTTTATCTTTATTTTGGGTCAAAACTTTTAATTTTACTATGATATGGTGTGGGGGTTCTTTTCCAGGTCTTTGTCTATTTGGAGCTATGTGCTTTTCTTGTATTTGAATGGGTTTGTCTATTATTTTAGTTTGGGGAAAATTTTCATCTATTACTTTGTTGAGGATCTGATCAACTATCATTCTCTTGAGATTTTCTTTTCCTTCCTCTATTCCTATGATGCAGAGGTTTGATCTTATCATAGAGTCCACTTATTTCCTGGTTGTTTCCACTTTGTGTTTTTAAAAATTTTTCAAATCTTTATTGGAGATTTTAGTTGCTCTGTGTTATCTTCCAGATCTGCTATTCTTTGTTCGCTTCCTCCATTTATTTCTCAGGGCTTTTTCTTTCCTTTCTTCTGATTGGATAGATGTTCTATTTCCTTTTCATTTCATCCTGTGATTTCTCTTAAATTCATATCATTTCTTTTTGAGTTTTCTCAATCTTTCTTGGAATGCTCCTTACTTGTTGGGTTGGCTTCCTTTTTCAGTGTTTCTACTTCCTTAATGTGTTGTTTTTTCTCTCTATCTATTCTTCTGAGTTTGTTTCCGTCTTACCTTTAGTTCTTTCAAAGTTTGTGTTCCCTCTAGGTCCTTTTGAGTTTTCTTCATTCTCTCTCTTAGTTCTTGAATTCTTCTTTATTTCTCTTTACTATTCCTCGCAGTAGGTCGCTAATTATTCCCTCTAAGGTTTTTTCTGGGTTCACCTCCAGGGGGGATCCATTGTAGCCATCTCCTACAGGGTTGGTAGATGGTAGAGCTTGGTGTGGGACAATTGTCTGCACCTCCCATGTTGTCCCTCGTGTGTGTCCCTGGCATTGTGGGTTTCCTTTTGTGATTCAAATCCACAAATGCCTTTTCAGTGTTTGATTGAAGAGGAAGGCGTTTTTGTTTTGCTTGCTCCTTGCTGTGTTTGTTTTTTTTTTTCTTTTTTTCCTTTTTCCCCCCTCCTGTTTATGGCAGTGTTGACTTGTCTAGGTTTCAGGCTTTTAATTTTGTTTACTTATTTGGCTATTGGAAGTCTAAGTCATTCTTCCCTTTCCTGTTTCTGATGGTTCTCTAAAAAAATAATCCACTTGGATACTCTCCTCAATCCCGTACCCCAGTACCTGTCTGGAGCATTGCAGGCGCTCCAGGTCATCCTAGCATGTTGGAATTAGGGCCTCAAGATTCTCTGCCCGCCACCGCCACCCTTGCCATCAAACCAGCACATCCAATTGTCCAGCACCCCCAGAGTCAAAGTCAATCGTCCTAAGTTTTTAACCTGTTGGAGCAGTGCCGGGCTGCTCCAGGTGATCCTAGCAGTCTGGAACCTGAGTCCTCCAAACACGACCTTACTAT
>VZQC01010202.1:1239988-1320827 GCA_009823505.1 Rhizomys pruinosus
GGCACCCGAATCAGACCCAAACCCAGGGCCGCTTCCGGCTGCAAGGGGGGAAGACATTATCTTATGTGAAATGAACCAGAGATACAAAGAAAAAGATTTTGTGGAGGCTAAAAAAAAAATCAATATAAAGAGAAGAAAACAGTGGTAGGAGCCAGGCATTGTGGCGCACACCTTTAATCCCAGCACTTGGGAGGCAGAGGCAGGTGGATCTCTGTGAGTTCAAGGCTGGCCTGGTCTACATACATAGCTAGTTTCAGGACAGCGGGGGCTACAGGTGGACCTTGTCTTGTAAAGACCAAAACAGGGCTGGAGAGATGGCCTAGCGGTTAAGAGTGCCGACCGCTCTTACAGAGGACCCGGGTTCGATCCCCAGCACCCACATGGTGGCTGAGAACCGTCTGAAACTTCAATTTCAGGAGAACTCCAGTTCCAGGGGAATCCAACACCCTCTTCTGACCTCCGCGGCATTGCACAACACGGGTGCACAGACCTACATGCAGACAGTACATTCATACACATACAGAAATAAATAAAAATTTAAAAAAATCTTTAGAAAGAAAAGACCAAAACAAAACAAAACAAAAGCAAATCCCAAAACCAGTGGTAGGGAGGGGTAGGGAGGCACAATGGGGAGGAAATGGAGAGTTGCAAGCCCGAGGACGTTCAGTGGCAGATGCACAGGAAAAACAGATGTACAGAAGCTAGAACAAAGAGATTTTGATATACTCTTCACATAAAAACAAAGCAAAACTGGTAACTATGTGAGCGGATAGGTACGTTCGCTTGTCTCATCACAATGCCCTGTTGAATATGTATGCAACCCAGCGCATCATGTTGCATCACTTAGATGATCACCATTGCTGTATTTAGGAATGGTTTCTCTTCCAGAGATTCCGAGCCTGGAAACTTGGCCTCAGTGCAATGGTGTTGAGGATGCAGAGCCTTCGAGATACGGTGAACTCATGAGGGCATCCCACTCTCATGCAGCCAGCCAAGCTTGGTTCTAGAGAAAGCAGTTGAAAGGAATGAAAGTGGGTGCCCCTTGTCCTCTTTCCTTCTTGTCTGCCCACATGTTCCTTCTTTCACTTCAGTACCAGGCTCTGATCCACCCACATGGCAGCCCCATAGCTCTTTGGCTTTTCTAGTCACCAGAATTGTGAACCAAATAAAACCTCTTTCCTTTACGTCACTCACGGTCAGGTATTCTGTTATGGTACAGAACACAGATGGAGACAATGTATTATGCATTTTAAAGATTGATTGAATTTTCCAAAATTTACCCTTGTTCATGGAAGACTTCAGATTCTTGAAACATTTTCCCTAAAGCTCTTCTGAAAATCGACAGAGCATCCTGTCAGTTCTAATGCACACCCGCAGAGTCCCTCTCCTGGGCCTGCATGCTGTTTCTACCAGTTTGCCTCATCCTTATCCGACACTGCTACCTTTCCTCCAGTCTCCACTACTGCCTCTCTGTGTCACCGGCATCTCTTAGTCAGTTACCTCTGTCTCTTTTCTTATAAGGCTTATGCTGTGGTTTCTGCCAAGGGGAAGGGGCACAGCCTTTTTCTACCTTACTCTTATTTTGTTATGAGAAGGAGCTGCTTTTGCTGGAGTGCCAAACAGCAGGTTAAGGAAGAACTCTTTCAGCTGTAACAGACAGCCATTGAGAAACTGGGCCCTTGTATTTTGTTGATTATATATAAGCATAGAAGAAGTATTAAAATCATATAGAGAAAAAAAATCCCAGCAATCTGGCATACATTTAGTTATCGGTATACATACAGAAATTTATAATTATTTTTTTTTCCTGTTTTTCAGACAAGGTCTCCCTATAGCCCCGCTGGCCAAGAACTCACTCTGTAGACCAGGCTGGCCTTGACAGAGATCTACCTGTCTCTGCCTCCTGAGTGCTGGGATTAAAGGCATGTGACACCATGGCTGGTGATAGTTATAATTCTTTTTTGGGGGGGTATTTTTGATATTTATTTATTCATTTCTGGAGTGGTTGTGGAAGTTTTTAAGTTTTTTTAAAAATTTTTATTTATTTTTTTTTATGTGTATGAATGCACTGTCTGCATGCAGGTTTGTGCACCCGTGTCATGCAATGCTGCGGAGGTCAGAAGAGGGCATTGGATTCCCCTGGAACTGGAGTTAAAGACGGTTCTCAGCCACCATGTGTGTGCTGGGGATCGAACCCAGGTCCTCTGCAAGAGCAGTTGGCACTCTTAACCACTAGGCCATCTCTCCAGCCCCTTTTAAAAATTTTTAGAGTTTATTGGTTCTCTGGTCTTCTTAGATCTGTGCACACATGACCACAGCAGGACATGGCAGGGCACGGAAGTTGCTGCAGACTCTTCACTCCTTTTGCTATTTGGCAGCACCTACATTGGCCTTTGCAGTCCCCTGAACCTCTTCATTCTGTTCTTGCATTCCTTCCACTGTTTTCTGGACGTCTTTTTCTTCTTATACATGCCATGTCTGACAAGTCTGTGTTTGGGCTCTTTTTTCTTTGCATAATCCAAAGATCATAAATCATGCCGAAGCCAATTGTCTTGCCACCACCAAAATGAGTTCTGAATCTAAACACAAAGATGACATCTGCTGTGGTTTTGTACATTTTGGCTAGCTTTCCTCAAATTTATGTCTTTGGTACTGTTGCCTTTCTGGGGTGAAGGCCACTGATGACCATTTGCTTCCTTTGAAGCAGACGGTTGGTCATGAACTTCCTGGTCTAGATAGTCACCATATCATTCATGATGGCGGTGATCACCTAGCAGCCCAGGAGGAAAAGAGTGGGGAGGTTGTTTTTTGAGACAGGGTTTTATGTAGCCCAGATTGGCCTCAGGCTCACTAAATAGCCAAGAATGGCCTTGAATTCCTGAAGCTTACAGATGTTTACCACCATAGCAGGAAGATATTTATAATCTTTATACAAATGGAATCCTCACATTTCATAAGATTATTATTATTATTATTTGTCTTTTTGATTCTTTTTTTTTTTTTTTTTTTTTTTGGTCTTTTCGAGACAGGGTTACCCTGTAGCCCCCTTTGGCTGTCCTGGAACTCACTCTGTGACCAGGCTGGCCTTAAACTTACAAAGATCACCTGCCTCTGCCTCCCCAGTGCTAGGATTAAAGGGCTGTGCGCCACACGCCCGGCTTTTTTGTCTTTTGAGACAGGGCATGTCCCTTTTATTCTCAGATGGCCTGGAGCTTGCTATGTAAACCAGGCTAGCCTTTGAACTCACAGAGAATTCGTGCCTTGCCTCTGCCTCCTGAGTGCTGAGATTAAAAGCGTGTGCCACCACACCTGGCATGCATAAGATTATTTTATCTATAAAGCTCTATTTATTCTTTTTGAATGCCTAGTAGTCTATTGTTGGATATAACATAATTTGTTTAACCAAATCCTTCTGAATAGATTTTACTGTTGCCTCATCACAAACTGTAGTGTCACATGTATCCTTGTATGTACACCTAGTAGTTAATTCTTAGATTAGTGAGTCAGTGGAGAATAGGCATTACAATGTTGATAGGTACAGGAAAGAATGCTCTCCACAGATTTTTCTGTCAATACAGAGGACAAGTTGGAAGGTCTGCCTCCTTCCCATCCATTGTGAATAACACCAGCCATTTTATAGCAGTCCCAACCAAACAGTGATACGAGTGTAATAAAAAGATAGCCAATAATAAGCATTGGTGAAGATGCGGAGCAATGGGGCCTTTGTACTGCTAATGGAAACATGCTTTGAAAAATAGTTTTGGAGTACTTTGAGATGTCTAACATACCATTTAGTGCACAATCTGCTTTAGACAACTTATAACTGATAAAAAAACATTGATCTGGGGCTGGAGAGAGCGCCTAGCAGTTAACAAGAGAGTCTGCAAAGAGGGCATCCAATGCATCTTGCTCTTACTTATGCATATAGAATGTTGAATGCTCGGCGGTTCGATCCCCAGCACTCCACATGGCAGCTGAAACCGTCTTTAGCTCCATTTCCAGGGGAATTGACACCCTCTTTCTGCCCCACAGCATATGCATGATCGGTGGCACAAACCTACATGCAACGGTAATTTATACACATACAAGAATAAAATTAAAAAAATTGATCTGTACACTTCATTTTTATTTTATGTATATGAATGTATTGCTCACATCTATTTGCTTAAAGTGTGCCCATGTGTGCAAGGCCCATGGAAGTCAGAAGATGGCATTGGATCCCCTGGAGCTGGAGTTATAGCCACCATGTGGGTGCTAGAAACTGAACCCAGGTCCTTGTCAAGAGTAGTTAATCCTCTTAACCATTAGGCCATCTCGCCAGCCCCATCTGCACACGTTAAATGAACAAAGAGTTATTGGAACACAAGCCCTGCATAACAGGACAGCCAATATGAACACTAGGATAGCTGCTCAACGGCTAGTGGGTAAGTACAAACACAGGATGGATACTAGATGAAGGGAGGATTGAGGTCTTGGGCAAGGCAGAGTAGAACAACGCGACTTAATCACTCAGAAAAGTATGCAACTTAACACTTCTGAGTTATTTATTTTAGAAATTGTGTTGCCTAGGTTAAGAGTGCGACCGCTCTTGCAGAGGACCCGGGTTCGATCCCCGGCACCACATGGCGGCTGAGAACCTCTGAACTGCAATTCCATGGAGAACTCCAGTTCCAGGAATCCGAGACCCTCTTGACCTCCGCGGCATTGCACGGACATCAGGCGTGCACTACTTGCATGCAGACGTTGCATACAACACATACAGAAATAAAATAAAAAAAAAAATAATATATGGAATGCAGTTGATGGTAGGTAATTGAAGTCATGGGAAGAAAAGTCACAGATAGGAAGAACTAATAGAGAGCAGGCTAGGAAGCTCTGAATTCTGTAGAAATCCATGGGACAGTGGTAGTCTGTTAAAACATTGTTCTGCTTTGCTGTTTTTGGAAATGCTTATGTGTGTTAACAAAATAAACACTTCATATTTTACAGCACATTTGTGGGTGAGCAATTCCTTACCTCTTAGAAACTCTAAGAACAGCCAATATTTTTCAGTCTGAGTGACTCTAGGTGAGAGCTTTGACTACAACAGCTTCCTCATTCTGTGTGTGAAGGAAAGAAGGTTCCCTAAATAACCTCTAAAGCCTCCTTCTGCCCCCCATCGTGTGTGTTTGTGTGCACATGTTCATGTGTGTGCAGGTCCATGTGCACATACGTGCATATAGAGGTAAGAAGACAGCCTCAGACATCATTCTTAGGGACTGTTCCCTTTGTTTTTGAGACAGGGTCTTTCACTGGCCTGAGACTCTCTAAATAGGTCAGGCTAAGTAGCCAGCAAGCCCTCAGGATCTGCCTGTCTCTACCTCCCAAGAGCCAGAATTATAAGTGTGAACTACCATCCCTGGCCTTTGTGTGTGTGTGTGTGTGTGTGTGTGTGTGTTTGTGTGTGTGGTGTGTGTGTATGTTGTATGCACATATACGTATGAGGGTATACATTCCTATGCCTGTGTGCAGTGGCCAGTGGAGGGTGTCTGGTATCTTCCTCTACCATTGTCTACCTTATTCCTTTGAGGCAGGGTCTCTCCCTCTCCATGAGCTGGAGCTCGTAGTTTTTGGCTAGGCTAGCAGCCAGCAAGCCCCGGCAATCCTGTCTCTATCAGCTCAGTGCTGGGGTTACAGGAGTGCATGGGATCATACCCAGCTTGCTATGTGGGGTGTTGGGATCTGAACTCTGATACTAAAACTTGTGCAGCAAGCATATTTACCACTCTTATCCCCTGAGCCATCTCTTCAACCCTAGATTTTTATTTTAAATCATGAATTCTGGGAATAAAAGTTAGGTCCTGAGTTTAATAGTTTGAACTATTTTCTAGTTTAATAGCTAAATACCTCCTCAGCTCTCTTGTCCGTAATTTTTTGTAACCAATGCCTTTGTGGCCTGTTTATCACTCTGAGAAATAAGCCAGTAGGAAGACAACTGGAGCATTAGAATCACTTGGGGGAGTTACAAGCTAGAAACAGGTTCCACTATCACAAATCCCATTTGCATAAATTGGTCCTCGGATTTGATGTTTTTAGGAAAGCAAGGCAACCAATCAAACACTTTCAGAGACCCAGGAAATACCTACCTCAAGAAATCAAGGGCTCTTTTCTGTGCTTAATGAGGTAAGACAGAGACTCCTGGTATTGATTATTTCTACTTCGAACTCTTTTTTTTTTTTTTTTTGTCTTTTTGAGACAGGGTCTCTCTTTAGTCCCAGCTGGCCTGAAGCTCACTATGTAGACCAGGCTGGCCTTGAACTCACAGAGATCCACCTGCTTCTGCCTCCCAAGTGCTGGGATTAAAGGTGTGCACCACCATGCCCGGCCTTAATTTCCTTTTTCAAAAGTTAGGTAACGTCTCCATTCATTTGCTTCCCTTTAAAAGATGGGCACATGAGGGGCTGGAGAGATGGCCTAGCGGTTAAGAGCACCGACTGCTCTTACAGAGGACCCGGGTTCGATCCCCAGCACCCACATGGCAGCCGAGAACCGTCTGAAACTCCAATTCCAGGAGAACTCCAGTTCCAGGGGAATCTGAGACCCTCTTCTGACCTCTGCGGCATTGCACAAACTTGCATGCAGGCAATACATTCATACACATACAGAAATAAATAAAATTAATTTAAAAAATTTTAAAAAAGATGGGCACATGAGAGTAGTCAGAGACCCTGCTCATTCTACGTAAGCCATGTGGATATTACTAAACAAATTTAGTTTTCACCTTCGAAAAGAAGTTTGAAGAGATCAGGTTAGTGGTATGGTCAATAGGTTTATAGATCTTCTATGACACTGCAGCTGTTCCCTCTGGATAGAAACCAGATCCTGGGGAGAGCAGCACTTTACACAGGACATCGGAGAAAAGTGTTAAAAAGATGCAAGGAGAGATGCTAGTGATAAGATTTCCACTAACAGGGTTGGAGAAATGGCTCAGTGGTTAAAAGCACTGAATGCTCTTGCAGAGGACCAGGGTTCAATTTCCAGGACCTACATAGTGGCTAGCAAACAGCCATAACTTCATTTCCAGGGGATTTGACACCTTATTCTGGCCTTTGCAGGCATTGCATGCACAGGTACACTTACATACATTCAGGCAATGCACTCATCACATAAAATAAAAACAATAACTAAAATATCTAAAAAAGATTTCCACTAAAATAGCTTTATAGCTTTGGGCTCATAGGACAGAAGATACCCAAGCCATACCAGAGCTGCTTATTTACCTTCAAATGAGGTTCTTGTTCATTAGATTGTTCCTTCAATTAAAAATATTTTATTATTTTTTAATTTTATGTGTATGAGCATATTGCCTGGATGGAAGCACACCCTTGTTGTGTAATGTCTATGGAGGTCAGAAGAGGGTGTTGGATCTTCTGGAACTTGAGTTATGGATGGTTATTATTATTATTTTTTTTGAGACTGAGTCTTCCTATAGCCCCAGCTGGCCTGGAACTCAGTCTATAGACCAGGCTGGCCTTAAAATCACAGAGATCCACCTGCCTCTACCTCCCTAGGATTAAAGGCGTGCTCCACCATGCTTAAAGATGATTCTTAGCTGCCATGTGGGTGCTGGCAATTGAACCTGGGTCTTCTGCAAGAGCAGTCAGTGCTTCTAACCACTGAGCCATCTCTCCAGCCCCATGGATGGTTATTATTATGTGGGTGCTGGGATTCAAACCTGGGTCCTCTGCAAGAAGAGCCAGTGCTCTTAAGCACTGAACCATCTCTCCAGCCTGTTTCTTCAGTTTTAAGAGAAAGGATTCAAGTTCTTAAAATCCTTACCAGGAGTTTACATGGTGTTGACTCTGCCCAAGTGGTGTAATAAGAGCTTATCTACATAAACATCATGGCATAGTGTGCTCACAGATCTAACCTGAGGTGCTGTAAAATCCAATATTTGAATCCAATATGGTTTCCCAGATGGTAAGACCATTCTTACTCTTTATTCCCACAGGAAGATGGCAAGCACTGTTCTCGAAAACAGTGGAACAAACTAAAATCTCTGTTTCTTTTCTCTTTAGGACACTGCTTTTACACATTGAAAGTTCAAACTAGCAGCCAGTCATGGTGGTACATTCCTGTAATCTCAGCTCTGAGGAAGAAGAGGCAGCAGGACCAGGGGTCCAAGGCCAGTTATAACGTAGGTGAGTTTGAAGCCAGCCTGGGCTACATGAGACCCTGTCTCCAAAAAAAAAAAAAAATGTTTTCTTTAAGACTAGATGCCAATCATTGCTAATTATAACAATCTTAGCATGGAAAACAGTCACTTCTCTTTTGTACCTTTGCTGCTTTTTTAAAACATGTTTTCCCTTGGTCAAACATGGCAGGTGTCTGGAATCCTCTAGGGTGACATTTTTTACCTCTCTGCAAGTTGAGACAAGGTTAGTCCCTTGACTTTACCCCTGCTTTATCAAATAGAACTGGAACATTATCTTTATTCTCGCTGTTCTGGCTCAGTAATCCCATTGTTAGCACAGAAGCAAGGAAATGAGTAAACCATTCAGAGTTCGTGTGCCCACATGAACGCTGAATGGTTTACTGGGCTGTTTAGAATGCTGATACATACTGAGTACCACCTGGGCAAGCCAGACATCTACCTGTTGAACTGTGTGCACTTATCTGTACCTTTTTGTGGGATAAAAGTTGTTTGCCAGTACAGAGACTTCTAAATAGAATAAACCCCATACAACTGATATGATTTGAAACAGTGAGATGTTTCTTTTGCAGAAGATTATTTTTCTCTCCCGTCTCTTGGCTTCCTGATATTTCAACCTTAGAGAATCATTCTTTTTTAAAGATTTTTATTTATTTATTTATTATTATTATTATTATTATTATTTTATGTGTGTGAGTGTACTGTCTGCATGTAAGTTGGTGCACCTGTGTAGTACAATGCCTCGGAGGCTGGAAGAGGGTGTCAGATTCCCCTGGAATTGGAGTTAAAGACAGTTCTTAGCTGCCATGTGGTTGCTGGAGATTGAACCTGGGTCCTCTGCAAGAGCAGTCAGTGTTTTTAACCGCTGAGCCACCTCTCCAGCCCGAGAATCATTTTTATGAGTTAACATCCATCTGGGCCAGTCTCCAGAAGAGTTATGACACATTCATACAGTGTCAGTCATTACTCTTTGGCTTAACTTCAGCTTAGTTAACATCTTAGCTCTTCCCTGATAACTGTCTGAGGTACAGGCACTTTGGAGATTAGTGTTCAGATGGGTGGATAGCCCAGGACACTACCCATAATAGCAAGCCTGGGTGGAGTAACACAGAAGACACAGGGCACTGGTGACTAAGAAAAAAGGGAGAGAGCCAAAAGTGATTCTATTTGTTTCCTAGGGCTGCCATAATAAAATACCATAAACTAGCCCTTAAAACAAAAATGTGGGCTAGGGAGTTGGCTCAGTGGTTAAGAGCACTCGTTGCTCCTGCAGAGGACCACGGCTCAATTCTCACCATCCACATGGCAGCTAACAACCATCCTAACTCCAGTTCTGGGGGACCCAAGCCCTCTTCTGACCTCCTTGGATATTGCATGATAAGGGTGCACTTACATACAAGCAGGCAATACATTCATACACATAAAATATATATGTATTTTAAATTGTCTCATAATTCTGGAGCCCATAATCCCAAATCAAAGTAGTGGGACCACATGCCCTCTGAGGGTACTGGGGAGGAGTCTGTTCTAGGCTTCTCTTTTTACCCTTTGCAGCCTCAGGAGTCCTCTGGCTTGCTTGCACATGGCTACCTTCTCCTCACGTCTTCTTGTGTGTGTCTTGGTGCTCAGAATTCAACTTTTTTTAAATTTTATTTATTTTTGTATGTGTATGAATGTACTGTCTGCATGCAGGTCTGTGCATCCGTGTTGTGCAATGCCGTGGAGGTCAGAAGAGGGTCTTGGATTCCCCTGGAACTGGAGTTCTCCTGGAATTGGAGTTACAGATGGTTCTTAGCCGCCATGTGGGTGCTGGGGATCGAACCCGGGTCCTCTGCAAGAGCAGTCAGTGCTCTTAACTGCTAGGCTATCTCTCCAGCCCAGAATTCAACTTTTAATAAAGACATCAGTCCTATTGGATTAATGCCAGTTCCAATGTCCTCATTTGAACTAGATTGTTTATGTCAAGTTCCTATCTCCAAATAAGCTTTCTGAGGTATGAGGAGGTAAGGACTTCAGCATATGAACTGGGGGAAGCACACAATTCCATATATATAACATAGGTGTATGCATGTTATACTGTAGTTAAGTGTGAAGGTATGTAAAGATATGATGGCACTAGAATACAGAACTCATCTGATTCACATTATGTGTTGGGCTAGCCCTGCCTGTTCAATGACCTTATGGCAATAAGCCATGGATAGTCAGAGTCTCTGTGGAATCAAGAGTTGGTTGATAAGGATGATTTCTTGAATATCAGAACCAAGATATGCAGGCAGCAATAATGCTGAGAGTAAGCAGGTCAGGAATTTAAACAGGTGAGAAGAGTGGAAAAGCCTGGAGCTACAGCTAGGCAAGAGGTCAGATATCTAAGAACTATCTTTTTCTTTTTAATTTTGAGTTCTTTATTTTTATTATGTGTATAAGTGTATTGCCTGCATCCATGTAAGTGCACCCATGTCCTGCAATGTCTGTGGAGGTCCAGAAGGGCACTGGATCCCCTGGAATTGGAGTTGGGATGGTTGTTAGCTGCCATGTGGATGCTGGGATTTGAACTCTTTGCAAGAGCAGCCAGTGCTCTTAACTGCTGAGCTATAGCTCCAATCCTAGAACTATTTTTTTCTAGCAACTTTTACTATAACAATTTTCAGACCAGGCTGGGTATAGCAGTGAATGCCTTTAATCTCAGCACTCACTCGTGAGGCAGAGGCAGGTGGACCTCTGTGAATTCCAGACCAGTCTGATCTACATAGAGAGCTCTGGGCCAGCCAGGGAAATTGTCTCAAAATTTTTTTCTAGATCTATAGAAAATGAGAGAATTGGATAATGAAACTCATTTACCCAATGCCTAGAGTCTACAATGGATGTTTTGCTGTTTGTTTTATTATTACATACCTGTCAACTTGCATATTTCTTTATCTTTTTTTTAGCCATAACATTTTATTTTCTGTCTTTCTGATACTTTGATATCTGGTGGGATGGTGGGATTGTCTTTTCAGGACTAGCTGGTTCCTAAAGGGCAGTAAAGGTCATGCTTGCAAGCAGACTTCCATATGAGAAGTAATTAATTCAAAACCCACGGCTAACTAGAGAGAGCTTCTCCACTGAAATTATCCATTGAAATTATCTAAGTCAATCATAAGCCCAGTTATCTTGACACTTATTTTATGAAGTGTCTCTCTCAAGGTCCACATATTGAAGGCTTGGTACCCAGCTGTGGCACCATTGAGAGGTAACTGGATCATGAGGATGCTGACTTGATCAATGGGTTAACCCATAGATGAGTTTATACTAAATAGACA
Organism: Rhizomys pruinosus; assembly: GCA_009823505.1. NCBI lineage: Eukaryota > Metazoa > Chordata > Mammalia > Rodentia > Spalacidae > Rhizomys > Rhizomys pruinosus. The sequence continues at coordinate 1,251,479 of VZQC01010202.1, forward strand.
ATTAGGGGGTGGAGCTTTGTTGGAGGAAGTAGGTCTCTGCCCTAGTCCCTCTCTATCCCTCTTTTTTGCTTCCTGTCACCATAAGATAACCCTTTGTCCTATCGCATTCTCCCGCCTTGATGTTGTGTGATGGGATGTGGGATGAAACTTTTAAATTGTGAGCCAAAGTTGTTTACTTAGTTATTTATCACAGTACTGAAAAGTCTAACAAAAACTGATATTGAGAAGGGTTATTGCTGTGACTTTATCTGATAATGAGAAGTATTTGGAACTAGCTTGTAGAAGTTGGGAAAGTTTGAGAAGCTCAAGTTTGAGAAAGACTTGAATGCTGCTAAGCAAAGCTTAGTGGGCAATTCTGGCGGGAGCTCAGAAGATCAGAGTGCCAACCTGGACAGTAAAAGTTTGCTCCTTAGGCTTATGCTGGGACTAAGGAAGCTATCAGGAATTGGACTAACTGACAAAATGCATGTTTACATTTTGGCAAAGAACATGGGCAAATTGTCCACAGCCTAACTGTGTAAGTTTGAGTTTAAAGGTGTTGGGTTAATTAATCTGACAAGAAATTTTAAGGCAAAAGTCCAACATTTAGGTTATTCTAAGGTATTACTAGCTGTTTTTTACCCAAGTTTACAGTGAAACTAAAAGAAAAAAAATACACGAGAAAGACTTGAAAACTTGTAAGCTACTGAGAAAAGTTCATTTAAAGTTGGAGCTAAGGAAGGTATGGAACCTGGAGAAATTAGTACCATTAAAAAGAAGCCAAGCTGGGTGTGGTGATGCATGCCTTTAGTCCCAGCACTTGGAAGGCAGAGGTAGGCATATTTCTGTGAATTCAAGGCCAATGTGGTCTACATAGGAAATCAGGGCTACATAGTGAGAACTTGTCCCCCCCCCACCAAAAAAAAAAAAAACCAAACAAACAAATGTCAAGTTTTTTGTCCTGAAACAATAGGGATCATGGCTAAGAGAATCTAGGAATCAGCAAGATTCCACCTATTGAAGGTTTGAGAAGAAAGCATTTTTAGGGTACCCTGCTTGCACTGTGCCACTTGGAGGGGTTCGTGTGTATGTTTTTGTTTTGTATTGTTTTTCTCTTAGGATTCCTGGCACGATGTTTCCCTTCCCAGGCATCTGTGGCTGCTACAGCTGTAGGCCAAATGGATCTGTCTACTTTTCCCACTGGCATCAGACCTTGACATCATGTACAGGGTGGTGATTTTGCAGGCATGCAGAACCCAAGAGTTACAGGATCATGGCGGCATCCCCCAAGATTTCAAAGGAAAGCTGGGAGGACAGGCAATGTATGCACGGCAATGTTGAGAAGCCCTGCTGTGGGTTCCTGCTATTGAGGCCCCCTGGCCAGCTGTGAGACTGGTGATCTCACAGCCAAACACATACTGGGGCTGACGGCCCTGCAGCACCATAGGGCTGTGAGACCATTTGTGCCAGGAACCGAACCCAGGTCCTCTGACAGAACACCCAGTGCTCTTAACCACTAAGCCATCTTTTCAGCCCCCAAGATTAAGTTCTTCATGTAAAACTACACAAGCATATCTATTCCAGGAGTATCTAAATTTGTTTTCATATTTAATAAAAGACAAAATATATGTATTCCAAAGAATTGTTTTAAGATAAATTTATGATTTATTGCAGTAAATGTTTAATTTACATACCAGTTTTATATAACTCTATATCCAGGGTTCGATCCCCAGCACCCACATGGCGGCTGAGAACCGTCTGAAGCTCCAATTCCAGGAGAACTCCAGTTCCAGGGGAATCCGAGACCCTCTTCTGACCTCCGCGGCGTTGCACGACACGGGTGCACAGACTTGCATGCAGACGGTACATTCATACACATACAGAAATAAAATTAATAAGAAAAAAAAATTTTTTTAAATTTTCAGGCAAAAAAAAAAAGTTGTGAGTGCTAAAAATTTGAGAATCCCTGGTAGGCATTGCCTGTCAGAAGTTACATTCACACACTGTGTTTGCGTAGCTGGGGAAGGCTCTTCCTATTGGTCATAGCCATGTGTGTGCTTCTTTCCAAACCCCACTGATTTGGGAAGAAAGAGTGTTATTAATGCAAACTCATGGACTTTTATTTTAATACCTGGAGAGGACCAGTAGTAATATGACTACATCATAGTGTCCAGCAGGAACCGAGAGTCAAGTTGGAACAGTGAACAAATCTTTCAAAGTTTGCCGGGTAACCTAGTCTTTTATTATGATGTTAAGGAATAATGGGCCTAAGGTGTCATTACCATGTGACCAGCATTCATATACTAGCTCGTGTTTGTTTCTTCCTCCAGAAATGCTTCCATAGAACATTCTGAGTTTATGTGGACAGAGCCTCACTGAGCATTCTAAGTCTGCATCATCTTAGGGCTGATTTCGCAATGTGGAAAGGAGCCAGATCTTGTGGTGGATCATTAAACTAGCTTTCTTTTCTTACCTTAATGTGTGACCTTGACTTCAGACAGGCCATCCACTCATCATGGGAAATTACCCCAGGGATATGGCCCTGATGCCTTCATTAAAGGCTGGCTCTTCAAAAAATATACAGTGTAATCTCTTCTGGTTTCTATATCTTAAAGAGACTGTTAGGAGAATCATTAACATCTACAGGGGACTTTGGGCTCCTTCAATAAAAATATTGTATTTATATGCCCTGAGGAATTTTGGTAGATAAACATTGTAACTTTGTGTAGCAGTCTTTGTATCTACATCTGAATTTTTTTTTTTAAACTTGGCTTGTGTCCAGAGGCATGCACAGGTATAGAGATAGATGCCCCACACGAAGTATTTAGCTCAGTCCCATTCTTCGACACAGAGAAATGGAGAACATTTTCACCAAAATGCAAGGACCCAAACTATAGGCTTCTCTTTTAGTGAGAAATAAAACATGGGCTGGAGAGATGGCCTAGCACTTAAGAGCACCGACTGCTCTTGCAGAGGACCTGGGTTCGATCCCCAGCACCTACATGGTGGCTGAGAACCGTCTTTAGCTCCAGTTCCAGGGGAATCTGACACCCTCTTCTGACCTCTGCGGCATTGCACAACACTAGCGCACAGACCTACATCTAGACAGTACATTCATACACATATAAGAATAAATAAAATTAAAAGAGAAATAAAACAAAGTGTAAATGGGCCCCATGTGACAAAGATTCTATGTGAGTTTATAGGTAATGTGAGTGTTGATGAATTTTTCAGTAGAACACTGGTTAGCCAATATTAATTCTGGTGTTTAATGTTATGTATTTCTGGTTTTACATGAAGGGCTCCATATTTTCATGGTCCATTTATGGGTTGTACATTTCATGATACAAGATATGATTTGCGTTCTAACAACTTATTCTTGACACCAGTATTTAATTAAGAAAATGTGATCAAAGTACCATGATGGGGGTGTTTATGAGCATTGAAGGAGGAAGATCATCTGTACTGTGTGTTTCTTTAAAGATGAAGCAGTTATATAAAGGGGACTTCAAACCGAGGAAAGGATAAAAATGGTTGACTATTTCAAACAAAGCTAGTGTGAAATCAGTAGTAGGTTCAGTAGAGGTGACTGAGAACAAAGCTGAGGAAGAGAAAAGAGAACAAAAAAATCAGGAAGCAGCAAAAATAATGATTGGGGTCAGGCAGTAACAATCAATTCAAGAAACTGGAATCTGATGGAAAAAACCAGAGGGAAGGGTGAAAGAGGCATTTGAAACAGGAAATGATGTGACGGGGAAGGTAATTTTAGCCGGCTTACAGGAGGTAGCAGCTGTGGGTGTGAAGAGAATGGATTAATTTTAAATGTGTCCCAGAAGTAAGAGAAATTTTTTTTGAAGAGTGAGGGAGGAATGATGAGGCAAGCCCAGTTGAGTGTTATATGATTATTTCAAGAAGGAGTCCAGTTGCAGTATTATGTCCATTTTTTAACACCATAGTCATAGAGAAGCTTTGATGAACTGGGTCATTTAAAATACCAGGAAAATGTCAACTATATGCCTCTATATACAGAGTTAGGTGAGATGGCAGCTATGCTTAGGTAACTGTATGTCTGTTGTAAGGGAGAAAAATCAAACTTGCCTCTACATGTTAGAAAGAAAGCAATAGACCAAGGAAAGTTAGAAAGGAGTAGATGTTATACAACATACTTTAACAATAAGGCATGCCTCTGTAACAGAATGGGCTCTTGTAAAATAGTACTCTGACATCTTTGTAAGCATTTGAGTAAAGAATATTTAACAACTCATGCTAACAGAAGACGTCCTTTTGTTTATAAGTTCCTTCCGGACTGGAGGAGCATGTGACTTGTGAACATGAACTTGAGTCCTTATACACACATGATACTACAGTCTCAGTCTTGAGTCCTTATACACACACGATACTACAGTCTCAGTCTTGAGTCCTTATACACACATGATACTACAGTCTCAGTCTTTTATTTGGGGTCTACTTAAGTAAGCCTACCTTCCAGGAATGAAGAAAACAAGATACACTGTTGTGAGCACCGATTTTTTCACAATAAATTGGTGTGATCAATATCTTCTAAGGCTTTGACTACACTTCACTCATTATATATTTTGGGACCCTCAAGCAGAAGTCTCTGAAAGCCCTTCTTTTCTCTTTGTTAATTATTCTATGATATAAATTAGGGTCCAAGGAGTTGGAGAGAAAGCTCAGCAGATAAGAGCTTGTGCTGCTCTTGCTGAGGACAAGAGTTCATTTCCTAGTTCCTCACTGGATGGTTCATAACTGCCTGCAACTCCAGCTCCAGAAAATCTAGCTCTCTCTTCTGGACTCTGCAGACTCCTACAGTCACACATGGACAAACCCACACTCACACCCACACATATAAACTTAATTAAAAATAAGGTCCATAGAGAAACTGAATGAGGATTCAAAGTGAGCAGTAAGAGGAGACTTTAATGAAGGAATTGTTTACAAAGACGGCTCAGTACCATCTCTCAAATAAAGACCGTAACATAATACATACAAAATTTGGCATGAAGGCTTGCAAGAGGGCTGCCAATACTGATAACTTGAGTTATCAAGTTGGGTGGGAAGGTAGAACCAACTTCTACAAGTTGTCCTCTGACCTTCACCTGTGTACTATGGCACAAGCACATTAAATAAATAAATAATAAATAAATAAATAAATGTAATAAGACACTTTAATTAGATACAAAGAAGAGCATATACTAAATAAAGATAAGAAGTGGATTTACGCTGGGCCTGGTGTTGCATGCTTTTAATTCTAGCACTTGGGAGGCAGAGTCAGGTGGATGGATCTCTGTGAATCCAAGGCCAGCCTGGTCTACAGAGTGAGCTCCAGGCCAGCTGGGACTAAAGGGAAACCCTGTCTCAAAAAGACCAAAAAAAAAAAAAAAAAAGAAAGAAGTGGATTTACAATAAGCAACCAGAGCTTTACCTACCTGTCCAGAACACTTTATTCTGACACCTCTTCGGGAAACTTACTTAAATGCTTGTATAGGAAAGCTACCTGACATCCCTGACCTTGAACAGAGGAATGATCAGAGGAGTCATTACCACTCCCCAGGCCTGAAGACCAAGGCATTTGTATCCAGATGCTGATGAAAGTAGACATATGGAAAGGACTGTCGGAAAGGAAAGGTCATTGCCAACATCAGGGAGCCAGGAGGCAGAAACAACTCACCCCACCTCCTGCTGCTCTAGTATAATGGCGGAAGCAACCAGGAGCAGGGTGGGAAGGGAGCAGCTGGCCCCTTCTAGCTATCTCATTCTCCTGGGGCACATGGCAGAGCTGAGGAAAGAGAGTCTGGTGATACCAATGGAAGAAATCCCAGAAAGGAAATTCTTCCCTAAGGCACTATTTGTGCGTGCTTAGGCAATATGTGTCAGGATAAGCAATATATCTTCCCGGTAGTATCGAAGAGCTCTGGAATTTGTCCATCTACTAGCTACCCTGGGGTCAGGTTGGCCAGGGTTACTTCTTTAGGATTTTCCCTGGAGCTCATTGCTTAAATGCCCTGTTCCCTAGTCACTGGCCTCTTCAAGGAAAGCATATATAGTGAATTTATAGTGAGTCTATAGGAAGGAATGTGTAGAAGTCTTTTATTCTAGTTTCCTCACCTAGGAGCCAAGGAAGAAGAGGGAAGACAGTTGAGAAATGTCTAATTAGAAGGCAGGCTTACTGTGAAATAACTGAAGTACTGAAGCTTGAGCTTCAAGTTGCTTACCTGCTTGGGCCTCTGTGAGCATCCAAATGGGCAGAGAAATCAGGATGCATTTCCAGGCAAGCATTTTGGTAAATTGCCTAAAGTTGTGTCAGAAGAAAGGGTTCTGGACTTCTAGGGGTCTAATAACACTGTGAATCTATTTCTTAGCCTAAATAAATGTCCTTTTCATACACAATTATTTATGTACACTACTTATTTATATTTATATATTCTATATTCTTTTTTCTGAAAAAGATCAACCTAATAATATATCTTTAGCCACCATAAAACCATTATCTGCACTAAATATATGGAGTATTAATTATACTCAAACTCTGTCAGAAGTCCATGTAAAGTATAAGAGATGTAGGGAATAAACAGGTATGTGGGCGACAGAAAGGGTTCATGTGCACATGGTAACAAGAATAACACCGAGCTAATAGCAAACTATGCTGGATGAACTCACCCTTGCCCGTGGCCACCTTCTGTCTGCCATTCCAAGTCTCTCTTTCACATTTGTGATCCTTGACCACAAACATTATACTAGACACATCTGCTTTTTAACTACCTCAGACTTTGACTCTAACTACCTTTGTTCCACTTTTTTCTTTGACTCCTGCTGTACTAGAAATAGCCAGCCTCAACTAAGGTACTGCCAACTTCATGGAAAATTCAAAGGACAATTTTGAATACTCTCTTGGCAATCTTCAATGTGATGCCAACGATGATCTCTTTAACTGTTATTGTCAGGACGTCTTCAAAATGGTACCTCTGGACTCTGACTCCAATAGCATGATTTTGTTTGGAGCTCCTATTTGACCACCATCTTTCCTGTAGTGGAATTCTTCATCTGCTCCCCACTATCTATGTAATCAGGGAATTAGGGGCCATTGCACTAAGTCTGACACTGACACATCTTCTCCTTTCAAGTTTCCCTGTCTGTGTGTTTTCATGTTATCAGCCTCCCTTTATGACTTCCTTCTTCTTCTTGTGTCCTCTGATTCATCTGTTTGTTTACTATGTACAGTTGAATCCTCTTTCCTCAGGAATACTGAAACAGGTTCTTAGTGAGGCGTCCTGATCTAACCTCACCTTTCACCTCTGCTCATAGTAACCATTACTCAGATCACAAGCCATTTCTGACCTACTGTGTCCTCTGCTTCACCCCGTGGCATCCTTCACAGCCCTATAAATCTTATTCAAGCTATGTGCAGATGCCACATCACTGCTCAAGTAAAGATTCACTTTTTTGCCGGGCGTGGTGGTGAACACCTTTAATCCTAGCATTTGAGAGGCAGAGGCAAGCAGATCTCTGTGAGTTCAAGACCAGCCTGGTCTACAGAGTGAGTTCCAGGCTACCTGAGACTAAAGGGAGACCCTCTCTCAAAAAGACAAAAAAAAGATCCACTTTCTTATATGTTCTTTAATTATGTGTCGTCCTATTTTATCTAAAGTTGCAGGATGTGGGCTAGGGAGATGACTCAGTGGTTAAACACTTGCTGCACAAGTGTAGGAACCAAAGTTTGAATCCACCAGCACCCACATAAATATCTGATTAGTGGTGCCTCACCTGTAAGTCCAACTTTGGAAGGTAGAGACAGGTGAATCCCCAGAGCAGTCTGCCTATAAGACTAGCCATATAATCAAGCTTTGGGCTTGACTGAGAGATTTTGCCTCACGGAATAAGGTGAAAGAGGCATCCAACATCAACCTTTTGGCTTCCACATGCACACATATTTGTGTGCATGCACCCCCCCCCACATGTATGCTCACATACGTGCAAACATGTACTTCTCATATACACAGAAAAAACAACCTTATAGGATGCATCTATGGGCAGTCATCTGTATGACTATCTCTGTGTTAGCCTCTCAGTAATATACTTAGCTCGACTTCATCCAGTATATAGCAACCATGTGAAGTGCTTGTATTTACCTCTATTTCATGAGGAAACTGAGCCTTAGAGAAAGCACAATGTCCAAAGTTCTAGCCTTGGTATCTGCAGTATTTGAAGTGTCAAAGGAACAGATGGGCCTGCTTCACTTGTCCCTTGTCTACCAGTGCCTGTTGACTCCATCTATGGAGATGACTGGGCTTTGCCCTGCCCCAACCAGGTATTTATTAATCAGGAACACTTTCATGGGACATGAGCAAGAAATAAAATTCACGTTACTTAAAGCTGAAAATGTCCTTATTCTAGTAGCTTCTGTGATCCTAGATGATATATATCTGTCAAACCAAGCCCATTTTGGCTGCTGTCTCAGACTAGCTGAAGCAGAGGGACAGGACAGTGAGGGCTGGTGCAGGGAGGCCTGGCTGGAGGCTGTTGAAGTAGTTCTTATTTGAGTGATAATGGCTTTGGGTAGGCTGGGGGCCCTGGAACGAGGGACAGGGAAGCTGTTCCATGTTTTGGAAGAATTTGCTCCCAAACCTGCAAGACGGGCAAATGATTGGATGTTAAACTAACAGGAGCAAGAAATCACATGCAGTAAAGTTTTTGGCTTGGACTCACTGAAAATAGAGATCATTTTCTGAGATGAGGACTGGGACACTACCTGTAGTTCCCAAACAACCTCCTGACTGTGGCCTTTAGACCACACCATTCATCACCTATGGCCTAAGCCATATTCTAAAGATTGCACTGACATTTGAAGAAAACTTGTCATACACTGTCTTAGCCTGAACAGCAGACAGCTTAATAAAATGAAACTTGTAAACATGAAAAATAGTACATTTAACATCCAATGTCTCTAAATTGCTTTTTTAGTCTACCAGACCAGGGAACAAACAGATGAGGAACTGTGTCTTTTCTGCCTACAATTAGGAAATAAAGGAGATGGTGCTAATCACGGGGTTTCTGCTGGTTTTAAGATCACCTTGATTTGGAGTATGATTGCAACACACTTTATGACCCTAACAGCCCTGATGTAATTTCTGTTCATTTGTTCCTTCTTTTCTGCTCTGTGTCCTTGGAATGTGGATTCATTCAGTATCAGTTTCTCTCTGGAGGCAAGTTCTGTCTACTACTAGCATTCTGAGCTAAACTTTACTGCCCATGGTGCCTCAAGCAAAGCTGAGGAATGGGCCTCTCAAGAATGTAATCTTCAGGGAGATACTGTCTCAAAAAGACGAAAAAAAATGTAATCTGCAGTCTGGGGAGATGGGTCAGTGGTTAAAAGCACGTACTGTTCTTGTGGAGGAACTCACCCACATGGAACTCCAGCTCCTGGGGGATCTGACATCTCTGGCTCCAGTGGGCACTACCCTCATGTGCACACATAATTAAAAATGTAAAAATTAGGTATGACATCTGGGAAAAAGAGGTAATGTATGTAAGAGAAGATGTGAAAGAAAATTATAACAAGTAATATAAAGATAACAAGTATTTCTTTTTCAGTTAACCAGAGTCAGAATATTTTTTTTATTTTTTTATTTTATTTTATTTATTTCCGTATGTGTATGAATGTACTGTCTGCATGCAAGTTTGTGCACCCGTGTCGTGCAATGCCGCGGAGGTCAGAAGAGGGTGTCGGATTCCCCTGGAACTGGAGTTCTCCTGGAATTGGAGTTTCAGACGGTTCTCAGCCGCCATGTGGGTGCTGGGGATCGAACCCGGGTCCTCTGTAAGAGCGGTCGACGCTCTTAACCGCTAGGCCATCTCTCCAGCCCCCAGAGTCAGAATATTTAACAAGGCTCTTCCCTCAGACCTACCCATGGACTAGGGAGCTATTTCGGAGGGTAATGTGATTGTTTTGCAAGCATGAGGACCTGAGTTTGGTCCCTAGTACTCATGTACATAGCTTGGTGTGGTGGCACATGCCCGTAATCCCTGTGCTGGGGAGGTGGAGCCAGGCAGATCCTCAGATCTCAATGGCCAGCCAACCTAACCTATTTGGGAAGTTCCAGCATAGTGAGAGACTGTGTCTCAAAGAGAAAGAGAAACAACACCCAAGGTTGACCTCTGGCCTCCATAGAACATGCGCTTGCAGACACATGCAGGCATGCACACATACATGTGCATATATACACACATATAAACACACACACACACACACACACACACACACACACACAAGATCTCCATGTATTGCCCTGGGAAAGAAGCATTAGATATGGCCTCTATCCTCAGGTGGCTTTCAGTTGAATCCAGAGACCCATTGCAAATGGAACAGTGAAGCAAAATGCCATCTAACAGGGTTTTGCCATACTGGTAAGTGTTGTGGGAATCTGGAGATGAAGCAGCTTTAAAAACCTGGAACAGTCAATGGATGACTGTTCTCATGGCTCCAAGAAGAATGTCTGTCTCTTTTGGAACACAGTCTCTTGAGGCCTCTGTAACTATCGTTACCATCCACTAGCTTGCACAAATAAAACAAAGCCACGTTTCCGACTGTAAGGTACTTTGTCTCTTCATATTTTTTTCCCTGTAGTGTTAGAAGAGAAGAGGCTTGAGGTAGAGAGAAAGGGCAAGAAGGGGAGCCCATAATCTACCTTCTAGAAGATTCTTCATGCTTCGCTCTGTTCTACCATTCAACTTTGTGCTTTTCTTTCATGCGTACTATGCAATTCTCCATCTGTCCCCAGCCTAGGCACTGCAAAGGAGGTTGAATGGTTTCTACCACCAACCAAGTAAGAGATAAGAGCAGTAGCAATGACTCTATAAAGACCTTTGTCCAATCATTTGTTAATCCACTCATTCATTAAAGGCGATGCCTTTAGCCGGGTGTGGTGGCGCACGCCTTTAATCCTAGCACTTAGGAGGCAAAGGCAGGTGGATCTTTGTGAGTTCAAGGCCAGCCTGGTCTATACAAAGGCAGGTGGATCTTTGTGAGTTCCAGGACAGCCAGAGCTACAGGGAGACCCTGTCTCAAAAAGACAAAAAAAAAGTGATGCCTTTATCCAAAGGTGGAGAGCATGCTAACATGTGTCCTGGACCAGCTCTAATCATCTCTGGATCCTCCGGTAGGATTTAATGGAATAACAGAAATGTGAGAGCAAAGTGCTCTGAAAGTATCAAAGGATCAACTTAATCCTGCTGTTTTTTTGTGTCTGTATGTTGTATGTAGAATGACTGACAGGACAGCCTCACAGAAGAGATATCAGAGGGCACTTGAAAGTAGAGAAACATTTCATTATTCAAAGAAGGAGAGAGTAGAGGATAGGAAAGACATAAACACTGTCTAAGAAGTTATTATATTCAGGGCTAGAGAGATGGCTCAGTGATTAAGAGCGCTGACTGCTCTTGCAGAGGCCCTGGGTTTGATTCCCAGCACCCACACAGCGGCTAAGAACCATCTTTAAGCCGGGCCTGGTGGCACATGCCTTTAATCCTAGCACTCGGGAGGCAGAGGCAGGCGGATCTCTGTGAGTTCAAGGCCAGCCTGGTCTACAGAGTGAGTTCCAGGCCAGCTGGGGCTATAGGGAGACCTTCTCTCCAAAAAAAGGAAGTTATTATATTCTAGTTAAATTTCATAATTTTGTCCTTAGAATGTTCTTGCCTGAATAACTCTGGATGTGTCATCATACCATAATATAATGTTTTACCAACATCAGTAATGGCCTTGTGTTTTGTCCACAGATATCATTAGCGATGTAAGGTGGAAACAAGCATATCATGTGATAATGTTATTTGTGACATTCAACAATGCTTTCTTGGCTTTAGTTTTATTTTTAACCTATACTTTGATATGCACCATTTACTAAGTTTAATGCTGTGGATTTTCATGGATAGCAAAGTATCCACATAAACTCAGATCCCCCACTAGATGGCATTGGAAGTGTATGGCATAATCTCTAATTCTCACATGGGGCTCAGTAAGCAGTTTCTATTGCTGTGACTGCATAGCTGTGCACTTTTTCTTCAAATAACTCTATAATAGTTTTCCATCATTATACTTGTTGTTGAGCAATGATTTATTCTTGAAGTAGATATTATTAAATTCAGATATTTTAAGATTCATAGTAAGAAATAGTGAAAGTTCTTAGCAATTGGCTTTTTATTTTAATTTTCAAAGTTTTTATTTTGTATGTGTATGAGTATATTGCCTGCATGTAGGTAGGTGCACCTGTGTTGTGCAATATCCATGGAGGTCAGAGAGGGAATTGGATCCCTTGGAACTAGAATTATGAATGGCTGTCAACCATCATGTGGGTGCTGGGAATTGAACCCAGCTCCTCTACAAGAGCAGCAGTGCTCTTAACTGCTGAGCCATCTCTCCAGCCCCTCTCAAAATAGTTTAAGCAGATGAAAATTACTGTTTTTTTAATCAAACTGTTTTTTTTCACTCATTAATTGTTCTAAGGTAATATTTCTTCAGATGTGTCCCTAAGATGCCTTATAAGGTTAATCTGAGTGATATCACTCTCACAGATTGTTAACTTGGGAAAGAAAAGTCAATAATGCTGTGATATTGATCCTGAAAGAGAAGACAGTGCCTTCCATCTCCTATGGACTTTACTAAGCAAGCAAACGTGAAAATTCCATCTTGTATTGATTAAAAGCAAAAAGGATCTATCATATAGCCAGTGTTCATCTGTCCACATTACTGTGAGATTTAGTGTTGTCTAAGAAACAAAGAAAAGAAAGAGAGAAGAAAGGAAGATAAAAATCCTCTTAATGGCTTTCTTTAACACTTATCAATAAGTCCTAATTCTTTTAGACTTACTCAATACATCGAGTCCTAATGATTTTCCTCTTTACCTGGACCTTACTCGAGTCCTCGTGTGGTTATTTTAAGAATGCCAATGGAATACAAGTTTGATAACCTGAATGATAGGGAGCCAGAGCACATCTGAAAATACAGTTCATCTCTTTGGGGCTCATCAGGATTGGAACATTCCCAAATTCCTGCTGCTGAGTTACCTGACATCAGGCTACAGCAGATGGACATGTAATGTTTGAAATGACAGCTTGGTTATGAATATGGCAGGTAAATATGTCTTCTAATTAAACTTCCTTCTTTGATGTACCAGGTACTGTGAGGATTCTGCTGAGCCCATGTTTATTGAATGTCTTCTTTGTGCATTCTGGCCTGCTGATCCTGGGCTGGCTTCAGCAGTCAGACTCTAGTAATGTTGAGGCAGCAAGGACAGAAGCAGGAACAGTTTTGCTATCGGTAACAGTCTACTGCAGCAAAGGCAGCTTAAGTCTCTTCAGTCTGCAGCACTGGAAGCCACAGGGCACAGTTAACGTGGACCACAGTGCCCCCTGGCAATCATAACTGATATTCCACAGGACTTCCACTGAATATTGGATTAGCTTGATTCTATTCTAATCATCACAACGTGCTAGTGCAGCAAAACCATTTCTTTCTGGGTCCTTCAACACATCATTTATCTACATTCTATAACCCTTAGATTCTTTCCTTGGAGCATTTGTGTGAATGCATTCCCTGCTGTAGATTGCTGAGTTGTATCCCTGGATTGGTCTACTGGGGGGCTAGAGCAGAAAACAAGCGTAGTGGTTTGAAAGAGAATGTCTCCCATAAGTTCTAAGTATTTGGACATTTAATCTCCGGTTGGTGGCATTGTTTTGGGAGATCTTAGAAAGTGTGACCATGCTGGAGGGAGCTCCTCTCTGGGGGTAGGCTTAGAGAGTCCAAAAAGTCTTGCCAGTCTCCAGTCCTCTCTGCTTCCTGTGCCTGCTTGAGGATGTGAACCTCAGTTTTCTGGTGCTGCTCCGGCATTTCCTGCCACCTTGCCTCCCCGCCATGATGGACTTTAATTCTCCTGGAACCGTAAGCTCAAATAAACTTTCTTTTATATATTCCCTTGGTCTTGGTGATTCTATCACAGCAAAAGAAAAGTGATGAATACAACAAGTGAACCTGTTCCCAAGCACAGGGGAGACAACTGTGATAATCTATAGATCATGAGTGGATTGGGGTAGGAGGAGTACACAGGACAAGAGCTGGGATCGTATTAACCTTAAGGTCCAAAACTGTGTTTGGGTGTCACAATTTTGGGCCTTAACCTTAATGTGATCTCAGTTCTTATTGCTTATCATGAGGAAAAATTAATTTACAAATATCTTCTCCCAGTGCAGTAAAGAATGACTTGTCTGTAGACACTTTGCATAGATTTTGCTTATAGTAAATAAATTATTCAGTTGGGCTGTTTTACCTCATTGTTAATTTTTAATACATAAAAAAATTATAGGACTCTTCTAAAGCCCTCTTCCCTAACTCAAAAGACAAAATGTAGAGAGACATTAGCATGGAATATCTGCATGCCCTGGGGAGTGTTGCTTCAAAACAGAGTTGTTGGTTAAATATATCATCTGTTGGTCCTTTAGTCATGTGTGGCTGCAATCTACACTATGTTCTTCCCTCCTAGAACCAGGCTGGCAGCTTCACAAGGCTGTAAGCCTCAGAGCTCTTTCCTGCCAGCAGGCTAACAGTTCCTAGGCTGAGCTTCTGGCAAGGAGCCGGGGAAGGGACCTTGAGAAGTTACCTGGAGACAAGAAATGAAAGAAATGGACTCAGAGAAATGGTCCGGGAGATAGACTCAGTTTTATTCATGCCAGCAAAGTGTTTATATACTAAAGGCTACTGTGCTCTGGGCAAGGAAGTGGGGGGCAGGAGGAAGGAAGGACAAGCCACCTTGGCTCCTATTGGGGGGAGCTGTAGAGCTCCTGTTTATGCAACTAGTAAACTAGAGGTGTGACATTTTCCTCAATACCTTAAGGGAAGGGGCCATCTGAGTCTGGAACTTTGCAGAGATAGGCAAGGCAGGAAACACTGCAATATCCCGACCTCATGGAGCTACAGATAACTCACAGAGACAACTTGAATGCCCATAGAGATATCAGATAACTCTTGGAAGTTTCTCCAGGACAGGTCTTACAGGTCCACCTTGAGACAGGCAAAGTTTCATTCCTTCACAGAATCATCAGGACAATTTATATAGAAAGGCCAGAAAGTGACATTCCTTCTCTTTGAAGGTATACATGCCTATAATATGTACACACACATATACATATATATGGATATGTATATACATAAATTCATAGGTTCTTACAATGACCCCAGTATGGTGCTGGGAATTTAAATGGTCTAATTCTCATAACATGGGGTAGAAATTATTGGACCATTATAAAGAGGAGTAACTCTCCAGGGTTTTAGGATCTCCAGGTCTAGGGGACTATAATTTTTTTACAAATATCACAATGAAGCCGGCTGTGGTGGTGGTGCATGCCTTTAATCCTAGCACTCAGGAGGCAGAGGCAGGTGGATCTCTGTGAGTTCAAGGCCAGCCTGGTCTACATAGCAAATTCCAGGCCAGCTGGGACTAAAGGGAGACCCTGTTTCAAAAAGACCAAAAACAAACAAACAAACAAACAAACAAATAAATATCACAATGAGTTTTAGACACATGGAAGTTTAAGAACCACATGGGTCCACATGGTATGGTTTGAGAGAGAACAGGGACAGATACTTCCTTAACATTTCTCTCAAAAAAATTTCAACTGAAGGGCCAGTGAGATCACTCAGTAGGTAAAGGTGCTTGCTGAGCAAGCCTGACAATCCGTCTGATCCCTGGGATCCATGGAAAAGGTAGAAGGAAAGAACCAACCCCACAAAGTTGTCCTCTGACTGCCACACATGTGGCAAGGCACACAAGTGTGTACACACAGATACACACATAAATAATTAATAATGAAAGATTTAAACTTAAATAGTTTCTGCCCCAAAGTACTTGCCCCAAACTCATAGCAAGGAGGCCATAGAGCAAAGGAAAATCCCCAAGTCTTCAACGTACAGTTTCTTGTTTACAAGCTTGGCGAGACTGCTTGAACCAACATGGTGTTTTTCATAAAAGGGGCTGAAGAGATGGCCTAGCGGTTAAGAGTGCTGACTGCTCTTGCAGAGGACCGGGGTTCGATCCCCAGCACCCACATGGCGGCTGAGAACCATCTGAAACTCCAATTCCGGGAGAACTCCAGCTCCAGGGGAATCTGAGACCCTCTTCTGACCTCCGTGGCATTGCACGACACGGGTGCACAGACTTGTATACAGACAGTGCATTCATACACATACAGAAATAAATAAAATTAATAAAAAAAATTTTTTTTAAGTTTTTCATAAAAAAAGATATTAAAGCTCGGCATGGTGGTGCATATCTTTGATCCCAGCACTCCGAAGGCAGAGGCAGGTGGATCTCTGTGAGTTTGAAGCCAGCCTGATCTACATAGAATTCCAGGCCAGGTAGTGCTACAGGAAGACTCTGTCTCAAAAAGACCTAAAAACAAAACAAAAGAAAAAAAAAAAGCATTTATTAAGTAATACAGTTTCTTTGACAGATTTTCCTTTGCAATAGTAGAAGCAGCCAGCAGGCTGTACCCCTGAATCAATTTTCTAAATGAAACGCCAAGCACTAAGCAATGATTTTCTGGGTGCTTCATTTGCTGTTTTTGGATTGTTTTTGAACCTCCCCAAAATATTGTTTTGAGTCTGGTAAGTATATTTAATTTGATCCTTTTTTTGTCTTTTTGAGACAGGGTCTCCCTTTAGTCCTAGCTGGCCTAGAGCTTGCTATGTAGACCAGGCTGGCCTTGAACTAATTTGATACTTTTAAGAATCAGTTGCAATTTTAACTCATTTAAAAATAATACAAACATAATTGAATGTCTATTTTCTAGAATCTAGGCATAGATTTTTACATTTTTATTTATTACCTTAATCTTATGTATATGAGTGCTTTGCCTGCATGTAAGTGCATCCATGTTGTGCAATGCTCCTGGAGGTCAGTGCTCTTAACCTCTGAGCCATCTCTCCAGCCCTGATTTTATAGTAATCAATAATAATAAATGACAGGGGCTGGAGAGATAGCCTAGCGGTTAAGAGCACTGACTGCTCTTGCAGAGGACCTGGGTTCGATCCTCAGCACTCACATGGTGGCTAAGAACTATCTGTAATTCCAATTCCAGGAGAACTCAAGTTCCAGGGGAATCCGACACTCTCTTCTGACCTCCACGGTGTTGCACAACACGGATGCACAAACCTACATGCAGACAGTACATTCATACACATACAAAAAAAATTAATAAGAAATGATAGTCTCTGTATGAGTCCATGTACATAGCTGAAGGCTACATAAAGAGAAACAGTGCCAGTCAGGAGAAACCTTCCTTTGAGGTATTGGCTAGGGTAGTCCAAGAGACTCCCAAAATTTCACAGGCTATTGACACAGCCCTTGATTACTGAAGACAGGACATACTTCAGAGACAGGATTTAGAGCAATGGAACTGGACCTGGAAGCCATCTCCCCTGAAAGCTAGTTCTTACAGCTTTGGAGAGGTGTTAAAGGAGAACAGAAGTTGATGGTCCAACACCAGCTTTAAGACTAAATATCCACATCAACATCTGGCACAGCATATGACATTGTTGCATAGTGGTACTTTTATCTTGGGGGCAATCAACACCTAACTAATTGGACTTAAAGCCCACTCAATGGGAGGAAACTCATATGTGGTACTGTAAACACAGCCAAATACGCATGGATGGAGAAGTCATAGACCTTAGAGAAATTCCCAAGGCTGTTACATCCCTAGACTAATGTAACTTCTTACTATGTGCAAAATATGTATCCTTATATTTACAGACAAATATCCCAGAAGCTCATCAAAGAAGCTTCTTTTCCACCAGATGAAGACTGTTATAGAGTATCTAACAACTGGTCACACGGGGACATTTTCTGTGAATTGCTTAAGCCTTAAGTGGCACATCTCCAATGCAACCTCTACACCTAAAACTCACACAACACAAAACAAAGGGCCAGCTGGACACTAATGAATCTCTTAACTCTCACTAAGGAAGTGAGAGTTGTAACAGAAGGCTAGGATCTCAAAAGGTCATAAGTGGACAAATCATGGAGATAAGGAGTCTGCAGAATGTGTTTCTTAGACAGGACTCCTGTACTAAGCTTCACCCACCCAGGGTTCAGGGACCACTGTGGAAGAAGCAGCAGAAAGATTATAAGAGCCACGGAGGTGATCTATGACCATATGGACATAGAGTCCTACAAGCTCCTGGGACCCTGCTCATATGAACCTACAGTTTGCATGTGTCAGCATGCACAAGACCCATGCAAACTCAACCAGACAAAAACCCACCATGTAACTGGGGATACAATCTTAGCTGAAGAAATATTGGCAGCTGATTACTGCTAGGTGAGGAAGAGCTGGTCTTCTTAAAGCAAGGGATTCTGGACAAGCTGACTAGAGCTCAGTGGATAAACTTGCACTGAGGAATGTCTGGGGACACTAATTTGACACAACAGGCTTTAACACAAAGAACAGAGTATGAATTCCAGTGATGTGTGTGGGTTTTGGGAGGGTATCAGTGGAGAAGGGGGTAAAAAAATGATTGAGATATTCTGTATAAAAGACACAAAACTTCAACAAAAATTTTTTTTTTTTTTTTTTTTTTGGTCTTTTAGAGACAGGGTCTCCCTGTAGTCCCAGCTGTCCTGGAACTCACTCTGTAGACCAGGCTGGCCTTGAACTCACAAAGATCCGCCTGCCTCTGCCTCCCAAGTGCTAGGATTAAAGGCGTGCGCCACCACACCCGGCTCAACAAAAAATTTTTAAAAAGAAACGGTAGTATTTTAAAGAGAAAATAATGTGTTTTTAGGATGTTGGTTTTAGGTTCTTAACTAATTTATGTTCATTTATTTGTTTATTTATTTTTTTGTTCTTTTTGAGACAGGGTCTCCCTCTGGCCCTTGCAGGCCTGGAACTCACTATGTAGACCAGGCTGGCCTTGAACTCACAGAGATCATGTGCCTCTGCCCAGCTATTTTTATCTTTTTATGTTTTGGCCTTTTGAGACAAAGCCTCACTGTTCTGGATGATCTTAAACAGGTTATGTCATCCAGGTTAGCCTTGAAACTGTGGTGATCTTTGTATATCTGCCTCCCTATTGCTGAGATTACAGACATGGATCACCATACCTGGGTCTTACTGACTTTTAGATTCAAATATTATCCCAGGGGGCTGGAGAGATGGTTCAGCAGTTAAGAACATTGCTGCTCTTCCATAGGTCCTGGGTTCAATTCCAGAACCCACATTTTGGCTAACAATCATCCTTAACTCCAGTTTCAGGAAGGTCCAACACCCTCTTCTGGCTTCTGTGGGCATTGCGCACATGTGGTACACTTACATATATGCAGACAAAACACTCATATGCATAAAATAAAAATAACAAAATAAAATATTATCCCAATAAAATTGTGAAAACTATTGATGATTTTGCAGTGAGAGACATAGCTTTATTTTATCTATTAATAGCATCCATGCTCTTTTGGGTCTTTTTGAGACAGGGTCTCCCTAGAGCCCGAGCTGGCCTGGAACTTGCTATGTAAACCAGGCTGGCCTCAGTTTTATAGAGCCCTTGCCTCCTGAATGCTGGGACTAAAGGTGTGGACCACCATGCCTATCAAAATCCATGCTTTTTTATTACAGGTCACCACACAGACTTTGCCTGATGTCACAATTACTTTAGAATCAACATCACATGGCCCCTAACCAGCATCATCCATATCACCAGGGATCTTGTAAGGGAAATTCCGAGTCTCTCTTCCAGACCAATTTAATCAGAAACTCTGAGAATGGGGTACAGCAACTTATTTTAACAAACCCTTGGGATGATTCAGATGAACATTAAAGTTTGAGAACCACTGACTGAGACATTTATTTAGAGAACAAATTTCCTGCTCTGAGCTGAACATTCAATTCAGTTATTCTTAGTAATTTGAACAGCTATGTAGCTCTGTTCATTGCAGAGAGAAGTGGGGGATATTTCAGAAGACGGAGTAGAAAGAATGTAAGAGCCAGGAGTTAGGGAGAAGGGCAGTGAGATGCTGGGCATGGCAGAGCCACTGTAAGAACCTCCCAGCAGCCGTGGCTCCCAGCAATGGGCCTCCCTAAGACTGGGCCTATCAACAGTCAATCGTGGGCCATCGAGGGGCTCACGGGGCCCTACCCTTCCTTGCTGAAACATTGGATACTGATAGGTTCTAGAGGAAAGTCCCACCAGGTTCCAATGGATAGTTTAAAAACCATGGTCACACAGAGAAGCCTGGTTAAGCTCAGTGGACCTCAAAAAACAAACAACTAAACAACAGCCCCCCCCCAAAGTAAATGTTGGAAAGGGACTTGTAGAAACGAATAGGGGATCACAGGAGTGGTGGGGGTAACAGTAATCAGAATTCACTTTATATGTATGTGAAATTGTCAAAGAACAAAGTCAATAATTTTTTTAAAGTACACATTTCCAGTAGTAACCCAGATTGGACCAGAATCTGTACTATCTAGAAGGCTTTATTTATTTTAGAAAACATTTTATTTTATGTGTACAAGTACTTTGCCTGCATGTAAGTAAACCACATGTGTGCAATGCCTGTGGAGGCCAGAAGAAGGCATCAGAGCCCCTGGAACTGGAGCTATCACATGGGTGCTGGGAACCAAACACAGGTCTTCCTTCTGCCAAGGGTAGCCTGTGCTCTTAACCGATGGGCCATCTCTCCAGCCCCTAGAAGGCTTTATTTTTAACAAATACCACAGAGAGTCTCAGGCACATGAGAGTCTGAAAACCACATTGTCTACATGGTGTGACTTGAGAAGGTAGGAAGTGAGGTAGTGGTTATTCGGTGGTAGGGAAGAGGGTCTGATACAGTGATTCTTATCAATGTGGGATTTTCTTTGGGGATAATGAAAATGTTGCACAATTAGAATTATTCTACAAACTGATTAAAATTGTAAATTTAATGTTATATATTTTTTCTTTTTCTTTTCTTTTCTTTTTTTTTTTTTTTTTTTTTGGTCTTTTAAAGACAGGATTTCCCTGTAGTCTAAGCTGTCCTGGAACTCACTTTGTAGACCAGTCTGGGCTTGAACTCACAGAGATCCGCCTGCCTCTGCCTCCCAAGTGCTAGGATTAAATGCGTGCACCACCACACCCGGAAAAATAAGTATGAATTGGGACTGGAGAGATGGGTAAGTATTTAAGAGCACTGGCTTCTGTTCCAGAGGCCACAAGTTCAATTCTCAGCACCCATATAATGGCTCACAATCCAGTTTCAGGGGATCTGATACCCTCTTTGTATGGATGAAGGCCACAAAGGCCACTGAATAGGACCATTCCATGATGAGAAAAACAGTTTATTAACAAACTGCTGGGCTATCTCTCAAAGGCAGACAGAATAGCAACTAATAGAAGAAGTACGGTAAGTTTTATAGGTAGTTAGAAGCTTGGGTAACTCTCCATAACACATTCTCCTGGGGATGGGGGGTGATTGTAGATGGTGAGAGAGATGTATTTTCTGATAAGCAGAGAGTTTTACAAAACCCGGTCTTTGCCAGAGGGTTTGTGAAACCAGGTCTCTGCAGTGCTGGGGAGGGGCAGAGGTGGGGAGGGGCAGGGGATGGGTAGGGGGTTGAGGTGTTGTGAAACTTGGTTTCTGAGGAATGCTGAGGTTTTTTTAAAAAAATTATTTTATTTTTTATGTGTATGAGTGTACTACTGTCTGCATGTAGGTTGGTGCACCCGTGTTGTGCAATGCTGAGGAGGTCAGAAGAGGGCATTGGATTCCCCTGGAACTGGAGTCAAAGACGGTCCTTAGCCTCCATGTGGGTGCTGGGAATTGAACCAGGTCCTCTTAACCCTGGAGCCATCTCTCCAGTTCCGTGTTGTGCAATGCTGAGGAGGTCAGAAGAGGGCATTGGATTCCCCTGGAACTGGAGTCAAAGACGGTCCTTAGCCGCCATGTGGGTGCTGGGAATTGAACCAGGTCCTCTTAACCCTGGAGCCATCTCTCCAGTTCCAGAATGGTGAGTTTTTGAGGAACTTGTTAGATCCACATTCTGGGAGCTTGGCAACACTGCCACCATTTGGGGGAAACTAATACTCCTTCGGCCTCTCCTTGGATACTGCATACGTGGCACACTTACAGACATGTGGACAAAACATTAATACACATAATTTTTATAAATTATGAATAGAATGAAATAGAACAGAACAGAATAGAAATGTCTCCTCAGATGTTGAAGATTGATAGTTCTCAGGGTATAGAAAACAATGTGCTTCATAGGCTGATAAGGAATTCTAAGGCATACCACATAATGTTATAATAAGTGACTCTAAATTTGGAAAACGTCAAGTTACAATTTTGAAAGTCAATTTTCACTTTAGATATATGCTTTGGCTTGCCAGTATGAAATAAAACAGAAACAAACAAAGCCTAAGATCATTTATAATGGGTGTACAAATAATTGTAAGGGACACATTCACAGGTTAATCTCAGCAGGTCACCCCTGGGTGGCTTTCTGAAACAGCAGGCTGCAACTGGTTCCTCTTGCAGAAAGACAAGGATGGAGATTCCTGTTTTACCCAAGACCTGAGCCACCAAGCTTCCAGAGCAATTGTAGCTGTCTCCTGGGAAGTCATTTAAGTCTGGGGATTTATTTTTATATTGCATCAATTTAATAACTTTCAGTGTCGATACAACTATACATGAAGGCTGTCTATTCTCACATTACCTCTTCAGAAAACTCAGAGCTATTTACAGCTGTGACCTCAATTCTTGCCTTTTCTATTTTCCCTCCCACTGCCTAGAAATCAAATTGCCCATCTAAAAAATTTATCATATCCATCAGGTTTAGGTGAAGAGTGGAGTGTCAAAAAGCTTCCACTGAAAAACTGGAGAAGGTTGTGAACTGCTTTGAAATGAGACAAAATGGTGTGTGCTCTGCCCTTTGAAGGGCAGCGCTTCGTGTGGGTGTTTTCATGAGATTCTTTCACCCACACTACCCATTACATTGTTCTCAGCATCTGCGTATCTGATCGGAGGAAATGTTGCTGGCACTGTCTTTATTCTTGTTACCTCCTGTCTTGAAGCAAATGCCAGTGCTTCCTGTAGCCTGGAGTTGTAAACATCAGATGAAGAGAAGCCTTTATTTAGAAAATTATTACAAAAAGAATTTGACAGGAGCACTCCTTACGAAGTATAGTAGTGGGGAGGTAGGTAGCTCCAACAATTTCAGAAGCAGACATGAACACCGTTTCTACCATGGCCTCCTTTCTTCATATATGACATACAGGTTTTTCCACTTTGTGTGGACACTGATTGTGTGCATCCACAAAACAGAATTTCATGCTATTAAGGAGACATAATATAGGCTGAGGATTTGATACTATGCTAATGAAATTAATAAAATTTTTAAACCTGCCAAATGGGGAAGATGTTTGCCCTATATTAGTGACGATCATTTTGATGTGAAACCTACTTTAATGAATACCTGACAAAGAAACCTTTTAAAGGAATGATTATCTTTGACATGAATATATTCAGTTACTGTTCATACAATGAAATCTTAACTAGCTGGTAAAAATGGCACAACATTTCTACGAGTGTGGAAAACACAACGTAAAGGAAATGTAAAGGCAGCCTAGAGAGTTAATAACCAATTCTGTTATCTGGGCTGGTGCTTCAGTGACAATTCACTGAGAAAGCATATGTTGATGGTATTATGGGTGTAGTCTGTACATTTGAATTATATGAAGGGCCTTATTAATTCTATGCATAAAATTATAGAAATTACCAAAGCAGGAAAGCTTTGTGGTTGTATTCTGCTCTCAAATACAAGGAGAGGTAATTATAGTTTATGACCCATTGGCTACATTTTGCATGTTAAACTTATAAAATAAGAGGAAAATGGAAAGCACTTGCATATGAATGTAATAAGGCTTATAAAATGAAGACCTCATTCACAAGCACAATGTCTGTCATCTTTGGTGACATGTTAAATCAAAGGCAAACAGCTCTTCTTAAATTCAGGGGTCTAGTTGTATACAGAGAAGAGGAATGAAAACATAAATGGTTATAAAATATAGGTCATAATGACAGGTTACACCCTTGATTATTAGCCCGAAAGAAAAAAAGGCCAGATTGTGAATTTGTGACTCTACGTGAAACAAAAGAGAAGTTGCAGGCAATCTGTTCACTGTTCTTCACCTCTGCTGAATCCCGTAGCTTAACCTGGCTAAATCAGAGGAGAAAGAGTATGAAAAGAAAGAATGAGGGGTTAGAAAGATGACTTCATGGGTAAAAATACTTGCTATTTTTCTGGAGGACCCAAGTTCGATTCCTAGCACCCACATGGCAGCTAACAACCATCTGTTGTTAGCTCCAGTTCCAGTTCCAGAGCATCTGACACCTTCTTCTGGCCTCTATGGGGCAATGCACACATGTGGTACACTTACATACATGTTGACAAAACACCCATTCACATAAAAAATAAAAATTAGCCAGGCATGGTGGCATGCACCTTTAATCCTAGCCACGGGAGGCAGAGGCAGGTGGATCCCTGAGAGATGGAGGTCAACCTGGGCTATGTTCTGGGTGGGCTATGACTAGTGAGACCCTGTCAAAAAAAAAAAAAAAAACAAATATAAAAATGTATAAAAAATAAAAATTATAATTTTTTTAAAAAAGAAAAGAAAGAATGAAACACTTCTTAAGATTTTTTTAAGAGAGAACATGCCTCTATAGTTAGAGACTCCTCTCAGGTATGAACTATGTGCTCCTTGTCAAAGGTGTGAGTCTATGAAGCCATCTGTGAAAAAAATGCAATTCTGCTTTGAATCCAGCAGGTGGTGATGTCTTTTGTTTAATGGAAATTAAATGCCTTTGGTGTTGAGCTTCACTGACTCAAGACTTTCCCCTGGGTCATTAGCAGAAATCAAATAAGGATCTGTACATCCTTTGTAGGATCCAGTTAATTATGAAATGGGGTGGGAAGGAAGTTGGGATATGGACAGAAAAATGGGAAAATGAGTGCGAATGCTGAATGAAATGCAAATAACTTTAAAAATCAAAAAGTAAAGGCAGTGTTTCCCAATGCTGGCTGTAATTAAAATCAGTTGAGATTTTGTTTGTTTTCTTTTCATAGTTATCAATGCCTGAACTCACTGGCTGGGATGAGGCCCGTGTATAGGTCTCTGTCAGCCAGATGTGAGAATTGAAATTCTCAGACTTTTTTTTTTTGTATGTGTATGAATGTACTGTATGCATGCATGTAGGTTGGTCTACCTGTGTCATGCAATGCCGCAGAGGTCAGAAGAGGGCGTCGGATTCCCCTGGAACTGGAGTCAAAGACGGTTTTCAGCCGCCATGTGAGTGCTGGGGATCGAACCCAGGTCCTCTGCAAGAGCAGTCGGTGCTCTTAACTGCTAGGCCATCTCTCCAGCCCCTGAAATTCTCAGACTTCTAAGGATCTGCTAAATTCATAAAATGAAACAGAGTTTAATGATAATAAAAACAAAGCTCTGTGCCAACAGTTGCTTTGGAGCAACCTTTCACCTGCTCATCTAGGGATGTGACTTAGAGGCAGACTCCTAAGAGAATCGTTGGACCAGCAGTAGAGCAATGCAGTCCTGGCTCCCACTGCTGTGTGCCACTGGGCACGTACTGTTGGCACTCGGGGCTCCCATTTCCTCATGTGTAAAGTGAAGGCATTACATGGCTTTAGGGCCCCTCTGGTTCTGATTTTCTGGAAATCTGCAGTTTTTGTGTAGCTTTTTATAGAAATCTATGCTATAGTATATATTTTCCAATTTGAGCGTTATAGAAGCTACCTGAAAATAAAGAGAATCAAAGCATCTTGTTAGTTCTTTTCTGTATCTTTCTCCTACCTCATTTAAAACATGATCATTTGATTATTTAAATCAACATACCAGGTTATAGATAATACTGTGAGAGATTTTATGTGTGTGTAACTCAGCAAACATTTACTAGAGAGCCTATGTTTCTAGCATTATGCTAGACTCAATGATCGTGCAAAGATAAAGAAGTGCAGTCCTATTGTCTAGGCACCTATGGTTTGGTAAAGAAAAACAAAGTGAATCTAAAAGATAGAACACAAGCTCTGTCAGCCTGTAAAAGACTCAAGCCTTTGCAGCAACGCTCCCCAAACAATAGCATCAGCCCTCAGGGAAGCACTGTGAGAAATCTGTTTCTTTTACTAAATTTATTTCACAAATAAAAAAAAAAATTCTGTAGCTCTCTAAGGAACACTTCCAAGCTGTTTTCTTTGTTGTACTTGAGTTACCCCTAAAGCTGAAGCTAAGTGTTTAGTGCTACAGCTTGGTCCTGGCCATGCTCTAGGGAATTAAGGGAAAATTCTATTCGTATATCTAGTGTGAAGCAGAAAAGAGCAGGAGTAACATGAAAAAAGATATTGACAGGACATTAAGAAATACCTTGTAAGGTCTGACTACATTATTCAAGATCAGGATGGCCAGGCAATGGACCAGTTCCGTCTGGGGAACTCATAACTTAGCTGCTATAGAATAAGGAGCCTTCTGATCTCTCCTTGACATTAAATATAAATAGACATCTATTGATCTGGTGACCGTTGAGCATTGAGTACATGTTGGAGACTGTTCATGTGGCAGGCCTCTTGGAAATCTTAGAACAGTAGAGTATTTACACTTTCCTTCAGCAATAGCTAAGAGAAGGAGAAATCTCTCTCTCTTTCTTTGTTCCCAGGCCCAACTCATCTCCTACAGTCATGATTGACAGTGGGTGGAAACATTCAATGCTTTATGTTCACCTTCCAGGCACAGATAATACCATGGTTATTGTTTGAAGGACACATTTCAAAGTCTGAGTTATTCAGTACACACACACACACACACACACACACACACACACACACACTTGGGTTGTCTATAATGCACCCAGGGTAAAGCTGTCCCCAGACTATTCCAGTTCTTCAGTGTGATGGTAAGAGGGGGCCAAACGTGGTTCCCAATACTAGCTACTCTAAACCAGGTTAGGAGGAAATTAATTAATTAATTATTTTCCATGTGTATGAATGTAATGTCTGCATGTAGGTTTGTGCACCCATGTCGTGCAATGCCGCGGAGGTCAGAAGAGGGTCTCGGATTCCCCTGGAACTGGAGTTCTCTTGGAATTGGAGTTACAGACGGTTCTCATACACCATGTGGGTGCTGGGGATCGAACCCGGGTCCTCTGCAAAAGCAGTCGGCACTCTTAACCGCTAGGCCATCTCTCCAGCCCCAGGAGGAAATTCCTATATACATGGTGTATATATTTCCAGGGGAAGGGCGTGACAATTCTTAGAAGCAAAATGAAATCTGTATTCAGAATAAAAATGTCCTCTGCAAGGGCATATTTCTGCTGTAGACAGCATAATTCATATTGATCAATATTTCATTATAATATTCTGCTGGAACCACTAGCTTTTAGGTTAGCAATGACATCACATGTACAAAGAATACTAGGACATTATTATGCTTATGAAATATTCTGATTTTCCTGGAGTAGAAGAATACACTTTATTAAACTGGCTTACACAGTAGGAGCTGAGTAACTCAACAATGGCTGTGTAGACACTGGTGAGACTGAGAACCTAGTACCTGCTCAGTCCACCAGACTGGCTGTCTCCTGAGTCCCAAGACTTGGAAGAGTCTTGGAAGGTCATTGGACTTTGGGCTATGTTCAAAGACCAAGATGCTGGATTCTGCTGTCTGTGAAGGATGGCAGTAGCGGCAGTGGCAACAAGCACAGGATAGGTGCAAGCAGCACTGAGTTCTCAGACGTCTGCATCTGGACTCCCACCGGATAGCTGCCGCACATTCAGTCTCTTGGTTGACTGCAGACCCAATCAAGTTGCCCATTGAGAATAACCATCCTACACTCTGAAACACATTTCAAATGATGTAGAGAAACGAACTTGATTTCATTTGCTATAGTGGTGAGAACCAGGGGTTAGGCGGAAGTAAACATGGAACCTTCAGTCATTCCTTATCCTTATCCAGGATAAGGATAGGCTAGCTATCCTTCTGCTCTGGAAGTTTTAATGAAAAATGGACCCCTAAGCTCAAGATTTTGAATACTTAGTTGGTAACATTGTTTGGGGAAGGTCATGGAACCTTCAGGAGGTGTGGCCTTTCTGGAGGAAGTATGTCACTCAGTGCAGGATTTGCGAGTTCATGGCCTTTCCAATTTGCAGTTTCTCTGTCTCTGCTTCCTGAGAGTGATTGAAAACTGAGGGCCCAGCTTTCTGCTCCAGCTGTCTCTTGCCATGCCCCCCGGCCAGGATGGACTCTTACCTCTCTGGAACCATAAGCCCCAAATAAACTTTCTCCCATAAGTTGTCTTGGCCATGGTGCTTTATCACAGCAACAGAAAAGTCACCAATACATTTGGGAAGCATTTGGGCAGGATGAGGAGGAAGTCAGGAGAGTGACCACATAGATGGAGTACACCTCGGAAGGGCCAGAGAAGGGGATGACTTATAGAGGAGACGACATTTTGGTTAAGTGGTTTTGACATCCACAACTACTTCAAAACTTTCAGTTTTGAAAATTACTTACTAGGTATTTGGTAAAATAGATACCCTCAGCTTCATTCTAGCCAAAAATGGAGGTGACGCCAGGGAGAGATGGTTTCATTGAGGTTAGCAAATTGTGTATAATAGCAAGGACAACATTTTTGTTGACTACATATGGACATAGAGCATTGTGTTTCACAAGGCTTTATCATGAAGGTTTCCTCCTCTACACTTAATACTGTCCTGTTGGGCAGTAGGTACCCTATTACACTTAATGCACAAATGAATGAATGAGTGAATTGCTATGGGGAGCTTGTGAAGGATTCTAATGTTTCAATGAGTAAGTGTCCACAAACCCAAATAATGAATTCAACTACTACAATAGATAACCTCCCGCATATTATCTTACTTAGTAAGTATAACACCTTCTAAAGTATATGATATAATTTCATTTTCCATACATAGAAATCTAGGTTCAAGGTAAGTGATTCAAAGTCACAGGTTAGAAGTAAAAAGCACTGAGTCAGAGATCTAGTACTATTGCTTCTAGTTCATTCAATCACTGAAGAATTGGTGAAATACTAATCTATGCTTTCTCCCAGTGAAATCTCAAACTATGCAACCCACTACTGAGTCATGTGAGGACAATTACTCAGAAAACAGACTCGGGGCTGGAGAGATGGCATAGCGGTTAAGAGCGCCGACCGCTCTTGCAGAGGACCTGGGTTCGGTCCCCAGCACCCACATGGCAGCTAAGAACCATCTTTAACTCCAGTTCCAGGGGAATCCGACACCCTCTTTTGACCTCTGTGGCATTGCACGACACAGGTGCACAAACCTACATGCAGACAGTACATTCATACACATACAAAAAGAAATAAAATTAAAAAAAAAGAAAACAGACTCTAGAACCACTTTGTGAATGGAATTAAAAGTGTCCAGTATTTGTCAGAAATAATTATTTATAACTCCTGGTTGATCAGCTGAAACCACATCAGCTTGATCTTTACTAGGATTGCCTTTAGATGTCTCAACTACTGAAAAGTTTTGTGATGTTTCTCGCTCATATTTATTTCAAAAAATCTTAATCTGAAGTATAAAATAAATATAATGCAGGTAATTAAAGTCTGATATTTCTTCCAGCAACTACTTATATTCTGTGCTGTGTTTATATTATTTTTATTTTATGTGTATGAATGTACTGCTTACATGCATGTAAGTGCACCTGTGTCATGCAATGACCATGGAGGTCAGAAGAAGGCATCAGATCCCCTGGAACTGGAGTTACAAACCATTGTTAGCTGCTGTGTGGGTGCTGGGAATCGAACCCAGGTACTCTGCTAGCCTTCTCTGCAGCCCCCCTGTGTTGGGCTTTTTGCAAAACCCTAAACACATAGTTTGCTCTTTGCTTAATCCAATTTGGGGTACCAGATGTCTATCTGTAAGTTTCTTTGGCAATGAGCCTTGCTTGTCCATTAATTTGAAAACAAGGATAAGTTGATAAGCTAAATTTATGGATAAAAGTCAGAATTCGATCTTTAAATAGAAAAGAATGGGGCTGGAGAGATGGCCTAGTGGTTAAGAGTGCCGACTGCTCTTACAGAGGACCCAGGTTCGATCCCCAGCACCCACATGGTGGCCGAGAGCCATCTGGAGCTCCAATTCCAGGAGAACTCCAGTTCCAGGGGAATCCAACACCCTCTTCTGACCTCCACGGCATTGCACGACACAGGTGCACAGACCTGCATGCAGACAGTACATTGATACACATACAGAAATAAATTAAAAAAAATAAAAAAATAAATAGAGAAGAATACGTTCTCATGGTTTATATACAACTACAGAAAGCTCCTTGCTCCCACCTCAGGTGGGTGGGAAGGTTGGTGTAGAGTGGGTGGGTGGGCTGCTTCATTATGCTGCTACTGTCGTAGGAACCTCACTTGGTAATTGTGATCTCCATATTCAGGTGTAAGAAAGGGAATTTTAAAAACATTTGACAGAATTCTTACTACCACCACTGAGCTAGAAATTAACATTTTTGGAATAAGGTTATTGCAATTTTGAAACGAGCTTTCATTAATTATTTTTAACTCACTGGTGGGAACTCTATAATCTTATAATTGTTACCTACCAATAAAGCTCTCTACTCGTTATAATGAAACATATTACAAACAATTTGAAATATATAATTAATTAGCAATTAAGTTGAAAGGCTGTTAAACAATGAATACCCTGCTGTACAGTTGAAGGCAAACAAATCCTAAGTCACAAACTAAGTCGTGTTAAATTTCTTTCTTGAGGGTATAAGGAAATCAGAACATAGAAATATTTTTAAATACCAGGATAATAAATCATGAAGGCAAGAGATACAGGTATTTCTTTTTATATTGGGCATAAAAATTTGATTTGAAATACTCTGAATTCTACAGATATGCTTTTTAAATATAATTTTATACTTTTTTTTTACATTTTTTACTCGCTGACAAAAATTCCATGATAGAGAAGTAGAAAAGTCATTTGACTTATACTTGCCTATTTCTTCATCTATAAAACAGAACCCATACCTTCTCAGGGTTATTCTCATTTTGTTGTGGAGAAATCTTGAGCTCTGGAGCTAAACAGGTACGGACTATTGCCTTGGCTGTGTTGTGTTCCAGCTGCATGGTCTTGAGAAGTAAAACAAGGCTAATACTGGTATCCATTCCTAGGACTCTTTCAAGAATATGATGAGTGCTGATACCTTCATGGAATTGTATATATGCTACAAACAAAATTATTTTACAGATTCAAACTGCTGGTGGTTTTAATCTCTCTATCTTTGTCAAAGTGATATTCAAATGAGACCTGTATGTATTTTCAGTATTGAAAGTAACTGCCCCTCTCCTCAGACTCCCACACAGCAACCCGGTGCTCATTCTAACAGACTACCATTTGGTTTCTTTAGTTAGACACTGTGGATGGATGTGCTTCAGCCTGGCTTTCTCATGGGGTTATAAATTCTGGAGGGCAGTATCCATATATTTAATATAACTGAATTCCAAAATGCAATTTCATTATTACATATAGTTGTGTTGTCAGCAAAGATAAAATTTCAGTCAGCAGTTCATTCCTTCAATTGAGCTATTGAGCTGCACAGTAGAGTACCCGACTTGTCTACAGGCGGAGGCCCTGCCAACCCTAGGTAAATGCTGGTGAGGGGGTGGTGGGCAGTACAGAGCTGCAGGGGCCTGGGGGTGAGAACTCTCCAGGGGTAGAGCAGACTTAGGCTTTATTAGTCTGCAGGAGGAAAATGGTTGTGGGAACTCCTGATGTTAAGGTGGTTGCTAAAGCCCTGTGTCTTCCTGGAACCGAGACACGCTTTCCTAGTTTCTTTCCCTGTGTGCTCTTTCCAAAGGATGTTTGCAATGAGATTATGAGGAGCTGAAATTTAGGCTATAAATCCTGCTTTGGCTATCTTCCCTTTTAAGCCCAATCTGCTGTGTGTGTGTGTGTGCGCGCACGCGCACACACACACACACACACACACACAAAATCTTCCTCCTTCAGTGTTATTCCTGACCTAAACTATAATTGAGCTTCTTTATAAATCACTTTAATGGTGTGAAATTGCATGGAAACAAAATTAGAAAAGTATATCACGTGGTATATTTATTATAATGCAAAAGTATATTCATTTTAGAAGTGGGTGATATTTTACATGGCTTTTTTTGTGTTGCTGGAAGATAATAATTGCTTAAGATCTTTGCTGATTTCCTATAGTATTCTGGAGAGAAAAATTTAGGGATAAGAATAAGTCATTTAAAAATTTGGTCACAGTTCAGTCAATTGTCAAACTGCACTGAGCATTGTTGGGGATATGAAAATGAATAATTGGGCATGGGTCCTATCCTATGTTAGCATCACTGTCAGAGTATTTCTTAATGATTATACCATAGACAGTATGCTGAGAGTGTAGAGAGCTGCTTAAATTAATCCCAAGGCCTCTTCAAATTCTCTTTTTAAAAAGGTTTTTATTTTTTTGAAAATTACACTTTGTGTGTAGCCATTCTGGCTTGGTGTTTTCCAAGTGTACGGGGTGAGTGCTATATAACTGTGCTCCCACAAACAGCTAACCCCTCCTCCATATTTATTTAGAAGTAGAACCTTTAAGGATGTAATTAAGATTAAATGAGGTCATAAGGGTGGACCCTAACCCTTATGAGAGGACCAATAAAGGATAGGACTGACACTCTTGTAGGAGAGGACAGACACCAAGAACACAGGCACAGGGGCAAAGGCCAAGTAAGGCCAAGCAGGAGGTGGGCTATCTTCAATCTAGAGAGGCCTTAGGAGATATCAGTCTTTATTACATTTATTTATTTATTTATTTATTTATTTATTTATTTATTTATTTATTTATTTAATGTGTATGAATGTACTGTCTGCATGTAGGTTTGTGCACCCGTGTCGTGCAATTCCATCAGATTCCCCTGGAACTGGAGTTCTCCTGGAATTGGAGTTACAGACGGTTCTCAGCCGCCATGTGGGTGCTGGGGATCGAACCCGGGTCCTCTGCAAGAACAGTCAGCGCTCTTAACTGCTAGGCCATCTCTCCAGCCCAGTCTTTATTAGCCTTAATCTTGAACTTCTGGCCTCCCAAACTGTGAGAAAGACTGTTTCTTTTGTTCCAGTCTTCCTCTCCGTGCTGTTTTGTCGCACTGGCCCTGGCTGGCTATCGGCATAGGTAAGAGCCTCTCAGAGGGCACTTCTCAGTCCTTCTCCACTACTTCCATCCGTGGTCTCTTTGCTCCCCCTAGGTAGTCACACCTTTCTATGCCAGTACGTATAATGTTCCTTCTATTTAGAAAGTTCTTTCCTCCTTGTCTGGGCATTTTATCTCAATCTTCAAGCAGCTCACGTGTCATCTTCCCTGTGCTTTACCTGACCAACCACATGGGCAGAACGAATCACTCTCTCCCTACACCCATATCTTGATTTTGCCATTTTAATTTGGTATGGTAGCTAGCGTCTCTATTTTGCTATCGAGTGAGATGTTTGAAAGAGGGACTGCATCCTCATCCTCCATTTCTTGCCCAACACCCGAGGGCTGGTAGGTGCTCAATATATTTTTGTTGATTTAATATAACTAGAAATCCATAAAATGTAAGGACCACAAGGTACTTTCCCTATGACTTGTCCTATTTGTGTAACTGAATACCACAGTCTGAGTAATTTTTAATAACATTTTAGATTTATTCTTTGATAATTTCATAGATATATACAGCATATTTTGATCATATCCACCACCATTCCCCCATCAACTTGGTAATTTTTAATGAAAAGAGGTTTTCTTCGCTCATAATCTCTGATGGTTAAAAAGTTTAATATCTGGCTGAAATTTGACTCTTGCTGGATGGAGACTAAAGATTTACAAGGTAGCACTGGACCACAGGGACTGTATGTCCTAGCTCAGATTTTTGTTTCTCCTCTTGTAAAGCCACAGTTCCATTGAATTGGAGCCTTATCTTTACAGCTTCATCTAATCTTCATTATTTTCCAAGGACATTATCCCCATATACCATTGTGGAATTAAGTTCCTACTCTTTAAATGCCTCACAGTGACGATTAAATTGTATTGTGGGCTTGGGTGGAACTATCCAAACCATAATGGTACTTGAGAGGTTCTAATCTGGACTCATTTCCCAAGTGAAGAAAATGCCATCTGCAGAGGTTGTTTCAGGTGTGTATTGCAAGGAAAATCCTCACCATGATCCTACTTAATTTGGCAAGGCATCCTGAAAGGTAGTAATTTTAGGGGATGATTGAACAAGTGAAAAGGCATAAGCTCACAGATCTGAGAGAGGAATGTGCTGTAGGCACCGGATGGGGGGCGAAGAGGGATTGGAGGCAGGAGAGGCTGGCTGAGTATACAGAACTGATGTGTACGTGTTGAAAGCATGCGACTGTGACTGTTAAGGAAAAAAATTCTTCAAACAGCTGAAAGACCAAGCACTCATCCAGGAGGGAGTCGGAAAGCTTGTGTATTCCCTTCTCATGCACGAGGTCCCAGAATCAACAACTAAAGTTTTGATTTTCCCCGTCCTGAACTGAAGTACAGATGGGGATTAAATGGGCATTTTACACCATCGTTTTTCAGCTGGCAGCTGGGCCCTATGTTTTCATGATGGGCCATGTTATCTCAGGAAAATTCCTTCTTCAGTTCACTGGATCATCACAGCTTACAAAGTAGATAATTCAGGAGTGAGTCAGGACATCTGCAGCCGTTTGATCTATAGCTAGGCCAGCCAGGTTAATTGGCCTAGGAATCAGTCAAATGGTCATTGCAGTTTGCAAAATCAGATATCACCAGCAGAAGTTGAGATATCTGTCACTTTTGATCTATACTTTTCCTCAACTAATTGGACCAGGTGGCTCAGACCATTTGGTAAAGTTTCCATTATCTTTACTTTTATTATTTTTATCTTTTACTGTGTATGACTGTATTGCCTGCATGTATGTAAGTGCACCTGTGTCGAGCAGTGCCTATAGAGAGAGGGCAGAAGAGGGCGTTTCATTCCCTGGAACTGAAGTTAAGAATGGTTGTTAGCTGGCATGTGAGTGCTGGAAATTGAACCTGGGTCTTCTGCAAGTGCAGCCAGTGCTCTTAACCACTGAGTTATCTCTCTAGGCCCATTCTCTCATCTTTATCAATAGTCAGACATACTGAGTTGGAAAGTATCACAGAGCTTCAAGGCATTACAGAGTAACAAAACATCTCAGGGTAGTGAAAATATCACAGAGCAATACAAGGTATTCCGGGGTTAGATTTAAATGTATTTACCTAGTAAGTGAAGCAGAAAGAAACTTTAAATGGTCTAAGCATACAAGGACATTCTATAGGAATACAGCTAGTTACGAGTATAGCTCTTCCTTATCAACTGGGAAGGTTTGCTCACAAATCTTCAAAGCCACGATAAAGTTTTATTATTTTCATTATCTTTATCTCCCAGTTTTCATTGCCTAATTTTTGATGTATAGGTTAGAAATATAATTTGAGACTTTGTTTAAACTCAAATTCCTTCACCCCCAGTAAAACAGAATTGTGCTACACACATATCCTGGCCTTTGGTAACACAGATAAGTAAAAATAATAGAAGGACATTTCCCCTCTTATCTAAGTATTCCCAGTCAATCATTCCTTGAGTCAGAGCAAAAGTATTGAGCAACCCCTTCCATACTATTTCCCCTGAGAAACCCCAAAGATAAGCCAGGCTGTGTTTTTCCTTCATCTATCTCCCCTCAGACTCACTTTCCATTTGATCCATGGAGAAAAGGCTCATGATTGTGAAGATGTGCTCATAACACACAATGACAATTTGGACTTCAGAAAGTAGAATGTGGAAGGACCTACTGCCTTCTGTTTATGAGCTGGCTTCAACATCTATAGAAACAAATGAAAAGAACGGCAGCCACAAAACAGCAGAAGTACAAGAGCCTCAAGTTCTATGTTATGGAGAAAATGATGAGAATGCTATCAACACCCAAGCAGTGACACTTGGAGATACCGTGGGACTTTAGTCAGATGATAGAGTAAAGGCTCACTTCGGTGCCTGTGGCTGCATGAGTGGGAGCATCAGTTTCCATGAGTGTCGGTTTAGGAGTTTATGGCCTTCGTCAACCTCAGTTTCCCTGTCAGAGAATGATGCCTTTCTCTACAACTGTTAGGAGGCTCTGGTGACATCATACAAGGGAAGGGCGCAGTGCTTCACTGAATTCGGAGTTTACTAATTCTGACCACTCCCCCCACCCCCACCTCTCCTGCCTCAGTGATGGGATCATAGAGGACTAACTTCCACCTGTACCTTTGGGATGGTAGCAAGGATAACTTGAACTGACTTCTTCCCTTGCTCCCGAGGATCACTGTGAACCGTCTGCAGCACAGAATCTTTGAGATAATGAGATTTGTCCGGAACATGAGAAAATATTTGCAAAATGTTAGATGAAGTAAATAAGTACTGAGAAGAAATGTTGAACAATGTTGTCTGGCCTGGGCTGGTAAGTGCACATTTCTGGAGGTTGAACAGAGCTAGGATGCTTGCCAGAGTCAAGGGTTAGAGAGCCTCGAGCTTCCCACACTTTCTAGGAGCCTGTAGTCAGGACTCAGACAGAAGGAAGCAGAAAGACTTCTCTTTTTTTTTTTTTTTCTTTTTTTGAGACAGCGTCTCCCTTTAGTTCCAGCTGTCCTGGGCTCGCTATGTCGATCTTGAACTCATAGAAATCTGTCTGCCTCTGCCTCCCAAGTGCTGGGATTAAAGGCGTGCACCACCACGCCCGACAGAAAGCCTTCTTAACCAGAATCTGACCTCAAGGTTTAGGAAGACAACCACTGCTGAGCACTGCAAGCCGTAAGCTGGCTGTTTGCACTTGGCAAAGGTGGGTCCCCTCTGTCGCCGCCCAAGCGGGAGCTCCCCAAAGCGACTCCCTTTCATTTTTTGCATGTTTGAGTGAGAATAATACATTTCTAGTTTCACGAATCCTACTCTTCTCTAAATATGTAAGAATTAATGGATAGCTAACAAACAGGGATTCTATAGTGCATAAAGCACAAGCTGTCTTTATTGATGGGAAGACAAATTCCATATGAATTGTGGTTTCCAGAATTTAAAGCAAACAATTCAAAGACCAGAAGAAAGCTTTGGCAATGTAAGGGTGTCCTTCTAAAAAGGACACTGAAGTGAAAAAGGAAACGAAGATGGAGAGGAGGAAAGGCGGGGGAGGAAGCAGATGATTCAGCCTGCGGGGGCCGGGGTGAGCGCTGAGGGCAGGGCTGTCTGAGTGCGAAGTAGGCAGGCGGTTATGACTAGCATTGAATGGGAGATAATTAAGAGCAAGTTGGTACCAGTAGCTGCCAGAGAAGGGAAGAGAAAATGTCCAGAAAAAGCACTTCTTTATTTCAGTGCTGAATTCAAACACCTACCCATTTGGGCTTGAGAATTCCATTTAAAATGAAGAAATAGTGGCTGGAAACAGAACGTAGATGGCTGTGAAATCTTTCACGCTTTGTTTCTAACGGTAATGGAGAAAACAGTTTCAGATGCTGAAACTATGCTGGACGTGCTTTCTTGGAAAGAAATGTATATTTAAAAATATCAGTCATTCCATAAAGGAAAAAGTAATGCTTTTAAAAATCAAGCACATTATCAAATTCCTGTTGGGTATCAGCTATGCATGTAAATTTCTCTTCGTTCATGAGAGAGAGGACTGAAAACACACAGCTTCCGGGATCTTTAAATAGCTTTCTGGAGTGAAGAGCATTATAATTAAGCTGCATCAAGTGTCACTGCAGAAAAACTCCTAAATTATGGGTCTGAGTGGGGGCGAGAGATGCTATTTGATTGCTTGACAATCAAAACCAGAAGATGTTCACATACGCATAACCCAGATTTATTGTAATTACTCAGATGCCGAGGACGTGGGAGGCATGGGAGGAGCTGTGGACTCAATAATCACTTATCAGGCTTTCAAAAATAATCTTTAAACTATTCATAAATACTCCAGGAATGCATATTTACAGAGTGGTTTTTGTATAAGAAAAGCATTTATCAAATAACCAGCACTTTCAAAGAAATAAGTTGTGGAAAAAACAACCAGATACACTAAAAAGATACTCAAAATGTTGAAACCAGTACATTTGACTGTGTATCAAGTGCTTCAATTCAAACATACAGAAGCGATGGTCATAGACTCTGAAGTCCACCCGTTCCCATTTCTGTACTCTTTCACACAACTATCCGCTCTCCTGAAAACCCCCATCTCTCTTAAGGCAGAAAAATAGGAAGGAGATGCTGTCATAATACTGTGCAAACAATCTCTTGAACTTTCCTTGCCTCTTAAAGAAGCCCAAAGAGTGCCTTTTGGAAAGAAACCAAGACATTGATGCTATACTCAGCTCCCCCACCCCAAGTGCTTGAGGACTTGTTATATGCATGGACAACTGTTAAGACCCTACTGGGAAAGGTGCAAATCTGAATATCGACTGGCTAGAAAGGAACACATTGATCATGACTCTTTTCTTCATGAGAAACCAAATCCATAATGCACACATGTATGAACTGCATATGTAAAAATCAATCTCATGTAATACAGACTTCCCTGAAGATGTAAGTAAAAACAGGTCTGGTAGTAAGAGTAAACATGGATTCACTTGCTGTATAGTACATCTCACTGAACTAAGAAAAGTTGAGTGGATTTCTCCAACTCCCAGATTTCAAGTTTCCCTGCTTTGGGCTATTTTTCCTTACAGATATTTACTTCTGGCTTTATACATCAATTAACATTTTCTTTTTCTAGACAAATAAAGCAATGTAGAATATAATCAAATACAATGAAGTGGTTCAAGGAGGTTGGATGATTTTTTTTCTAAAGAGGAAAATTTCTACACCAGATCACACAAAATGTATATCTCCATAGGCAGCCCTCTAGATGTCAGACGTATAAAGACAGTTTTCAACCGGTAAAAAGAAGGTATGTCTAAAGGTCAGAGATATCTAAAGATAGTCTCTTGAGGCATGGGATGAAGTAAGTGCCCTATCTAAAAACTGTCCTAGCAGAAATGAAAAGATTCTACAGAGACACTTGTGCCTCTCCCTTGGCTAACTGACTATTAAAAAATGGTCCCCAAGAAACTGGAATTTTCCAGGAGTCTCATGGTGAGAGCTGGGGAAGGCTGAAGCATGGTGCCGGCCAGAGGGCAAACTTGTCTCCTAGAAAGAGACTTCACATAATGTTTCTACTTCCCAGAGCACCTTTCAAGAGAGACTGACACCCAGATAATGTGATGGGTAGACCTGCACCTGACCAGGACTGCTTTGCTGAGCATTCCTTTTGCTCTGTAGTCAAGCCTAAACCTCATGTCAAGACCCTGAAAATGGACCTGAGGAGTGGAGGAGTAGGAGATTCCTAATCCTCTTTGTTCTTTCTATTGTGGCCACTTTGTTTGTTTGTTTATTTTGTCTTTTGAGACAGGGTCTCCCGGTAGCCCCAGCTGTCCTGGAACTCGCTATGTAGACCAGGCTGGCCTTGAACTCACAGAGATCCACCTGCCTCTGCCTCCCGAGTGCTGGGACTAAAGGCTGTGACACCTCGCCTGGCTGGTTGTGGCCACTTTTATTTTTATTATTTTTTAAATTTTATTTATTTTCCTATGTGTATGAATGTACTGTCTGCATGCAGGTTTGTGCACCCATGTCGTGCAATGCCTCGGAGGTCAGAAGAGGGCGTCGTCAAATTCCCCTGGAACTGGAGTTAAAGACGGTTTTCAGCTGCCATGTGGGTGCTGGGGTTCGAACCCGGGTCCTCTGCAAGAGCAGTTGGCACTCTTAACCACTGGGCCATCTCTCCAGCCCCCAGAATCAAACTTTTTTTTTTTTTTTTTTTTTTGTGGTTCTTAGCCTCAGCCTTTAATGGCTGCACTATCCCCACAGCCCGTGGCCACTTTTAATAAATAACTTTTTCTTCATACACATTAAAAAAAGTTAAAAGATAAATAACTTTTTCAGTATTTTATTATTATTTTTTCTCTTTTACTTGCCTATTGAGGACGGATGGCTCAGTCTATCTTGCTAGGGCTGCGAGTTCCCAGTCTCTGATTCTAACTCTAACAACAATGTTTAGGGGTGTTAAACACTCAGTAGCCATATGAACTTGAGATCTCCCAGAAGTAGATC
Organism: Rhizomys pruinosus; assembly: GCA_009823505.1. NCBI lineage: Eukaryota > Metazoa > Chordata > Mammalia > Rodentia > Spalacidae > Rhizomys > Rhizomys pruinosus. The sequence continues at coordinate 1,291,732 of VZQC01010202.1, forward strand.
CTCAAATGAAGTTGCTTATACAAATGAAATTGCTTATACAAGACTGGCAGGTGATTTCAGGAAAGATGTTAGAATACAATACCAGGAAACATTGTAATAAATAAAGGCAGCTGGGCGTGGTGGCGCCCGCCTTTAGTCCCAGCACTCGGGCTGTAGGCAGAGGCAGAAGCAGACTGATCTCTGTGAGTTCAAGGCCAGCCTGGTCTACATAGTGAGTTCCAGCCCAGCTGGGACTAAAGGGAGACACGTCTCAAAAAACGACCAAGAGAGAGAGAGAGAGAGAGAGAGAGAGAGAGATGCTATATTGTCAGATAGGAGCTCACTATGGTAATAGGAACTCTTTACCTACTTAGAGACTTCTGGAAGCCAGTGTAAAATATATACCTCACTTATCCAGCCCCAGCCAGCTGAGGGAGCTCAGATATTTGCATACAAATTTCTACCCACTGAGGTTGAAATTGTTCTAGGAAGGCCCTTTTAACCAACTCCCTGAAGACTTCCATACCCCTCCTCACCACCATTTCTGCTGAGAATCTAAAAAAATCTTGAAAGACAGGGACACATGTAACCAGTAAGAGGGGGGTCTTAGGATTATCTGTGTAGCTGAAAGCTTGGAGAAATTAATCTAGAAAAGACATTTCATTATAATGAGGCAGGACTGAGTTAAGCCCAGTATGAGTATTTATTCGTTTTCCCAGTGTTTGTCTTTGAGATGGAATTTGAATGCCCATGCACCACTGTCTTCTCTCCAATCTGCCTCAGGCTCTGTCACTATCTCTGGCTAGTTCCACACATTATATAACATCTCTGCCTGCTCTATAGTGTGCCACATAAGGGGATATTAAGATCTGAGGTCACAGGAAGGTCTGGATAGTCTTGAAAATTCTGTGGTGTTAGACTAGGTGATCGTTAAGTCCCTTTTCAGCACTCACATTCTATGGGTTAATTCTATGCTGTTCTTTTTTGTGACCATAAGGATTGAACCCAGAACTTTGTGTGTGCTAGGAAAGTTCTCTACCACTGAGCAACATCCCAAACTCTTGTTTGTTTGAGACAGGGTCTTGCTATATACACTTGGCTGGCCTTGAACTTATGACCCTCTTGCTTCTGCCTTCCATGTCTGGAATTACAGGTGAGCTTCACTGTTCCCAGCCATGTGCTGGCTTGTTAATTATGCTGTTGATTTCCTTAAGGGCAATGAAATAGGTGTATAAATAATCTTGATTTCTTAAAACAAATTTATCATTTCTAAATGTTAATCACTAGGGCAGTAATAATGTATATGCTTACTACTATTATTATTTGTGCTATACAAATGTGGCTTGAGCTAATACTTCAAAATACATTCCCAACAGCTCAGTAGTAAAAAGCACAGGCTCCTTTTGCAGAGGGCCCAAGTTCAGTTCCCAGTACCCACAAGGCAGTTAACCACTAGTTCCATGAGATCCAATACCCTCTTCTGGTTTTTGAGGGCATTGCATGCAATGGTACACTTACATGCAGGCAAAATACTCACAAGCATAAAATAAAAACAAGGAAAAAAAAACAACAAATAAATCTCTTGTTATTTCTGAGGTTCAATTTTGGGTCTCCCATCATCCTTCAGCGAATTTGCTAAGAATGAGCATCAGCATCGATGTTTATCCTCCTACTTAGCCCTAGATTTAATGAAAGGTAATCTTGACAAAGAACATTAAAACTAAATCTTTTAAAAAATCAGCCTTGAAGAACCAGGCGTGGTGGCACACGCCTTTAATCCTAGCACTTAATCCTAGGGGGCAGAGGCAGGTGAATCTTTGTGAGTTCAAGACCAACATCGTCTACATAGTGAGTTCCAGGACAGCCAGAGCTACAGGGAGACCCTGTCTCAAAAATAAAATAAAATAAAATAAAATAAAATAAAATAAAATAAAATAAAATAAAATAAAATAAAATAAAAACATAAAAATCAGCCTTGAATATCCTGGTATGGTGGTGTGTCTTTAATCCCAAGGATCAGGAGGCAGAGACAGGTGGATCTCTGTAAGGTCAAGGCCAGCCTCGTTTACATGGTGAATTCCAGGCTTGCTGGGGCTACGACAGGAGACCCTGCCTCAAAAAGACAAAAAAAAACAAAAAAAAAAAAAAAAAAAAATCATCCCAGTATTATGTTAACTACAAGAAGCTAGGCATAGTAGGCTTTGTTCCATTACATTCTGTTTCTATGACCTTCTGGAAAAGGTAAAATAAGAGGGGCAGAAATCAAAGCAGTGCTTGTAGGATGAGAAAGGAAGGAGGAGTTCAGAGGAGATGGAAATCCTGTTTCTTCCTTCTAGCTATGGTTACACTGCAGAGCTGTCAATCATCAGCAAACCACACTGAGAAAGGGTGAATCTGCTGTCTGTGCATTAAATTTCAGTAAATCTGACATTTTCAAAAATGAAAAAACAAAACAAAGTATAGAAGCCCAGGCCTTAGGCAAGTTCTGTAACTGCTGCCACTACAACAGCTTTTCCAGCATCTGGAAACTGTGGTGACATTTCCCTCTGAATGAGAAGAGCACTTAGTTCCCCAGCCCCTAGGTGCTCCTGCATTCTAGCTGTTCAAGGCTCTGCGTTCCTCAAATAGGATTACACATGTTAGCAGATAAAGTCGGATTATCTTGTTACTCTCAACTTCCTGCAATATTGCTTTCCTTCCAAGGTTTCCCCTAAGTCTTAGTTCTAAATTCACATTTTTTGTGTGTGTCCAAAGCATTTTATTATTGCTGACATTTTTTTTGCATTCATTGATAAAGTTGTGATGGATACATGCAAACCTTTTACTCTTGAATTGGATAAGAACATCCTGGCAAACAGTCATTATAGTAAATTATTAACTGAAGTCACATCCTCTCATTCTGGAGTGCTTTTGTAAGTGAAGTTTTATTGGAGCATGGCACACATTGTATATACATGGTCTGTGGCTTCTTTTGTACAGAAGAATTGAATAGATGAAACAGAAGTCTTTTTTTTAATTTTATTTATTTATTTATTTATTTATTTATTTATTTATTTATTTATTTATATGAGTGTACTGTCTGCATGTAGGTCTGTGCACCCATGTCGTGCAATGCCGCGGAGGTCAGAAGAGGGTGTCAGATTCCCCTGGAACTGGAGTTCTCCTGAAATTGGAGTTACAGACAGTTCTCGGCCGCCATGTGGGTGCTGGGGATCGAACCTGGGTCTTCTGCAAGCGCAGTCGGCGCTCTTAACCACTAGGCCATCTCTCCAGCCCCGAAACAGAAGTCTTTAAGGTTCATCTAAAATATTTACTATCTACCTCTCTAAGAGGAAGATTTCCCAATCTCTTACTCCAATGCTCTTTTCCTATTAAAACCACTCAAGAAACCTTTTCACTCTAACTCAGAACTTCTGCGACTGCAGCTCCTAAGCTGGAGCTCATTGATGTCAATCTATTACTATTTGTGTTCTTGTTTGGTGTGGACCACAGTTACTGGTTTGCTTTTTTGCTAAGAGAATAGTGAACAAGACTTGACATGTCACTCTGGATAGTATGTCATAAGAAGGCTGTATTTTTCTCCAAGGCACTCCCTGGTTCTCTTCCTGTAGAAACCCCAGATATTACTATGAGTATATGAAGAAAGCCTCTAGAGAAATCCATGAGGTAAGAATCCAAGTTCTGAAGTAACCACCATTGAACAGCTGGAAGCAGACCTTCTGAGCTTGCTACCAGCCATGTATGTGAACTTGGAAACAAATACTTCCTTGAACCTGAGGAATGATTGAGGAATGACAGGGAGCCTCAGTATCTCTCATGGGAGAATGGAGCCAGAGGCACCCTGCTACCCAGAAACCAGGTCTTTGAGCTCTAGACCCTGGGAAACTATATATACTTATGACTTTAAGTAGCTATCCATTGGCAAAGTTATGCAGTAATTGGTAATTAAACAACTTTAAAAAATGCTCAGCCATTGAAATAGCCACTGTACACTCCTCATATTATAGCTTTCTTTCTTTTCGGGGGGAGCAGCCTGGAACTCTCTGTGTAGACCATGTTGGCTTTGAACTCACTCAGATCTGCCTACCTTTGCCTCCTGAGTGCTAGGATTGAAGGTATGTGCCACAACTCCTACCCATAAACTCACATTAAAAAAAAATCAATATATTTATCCTTCTAAAGGAGATTTCCAATAGCTTTCTCTAATTTCCAAATTTAATTCCTGGGCTGTGAGAACTGAAATCTGACAGGAGAGACGGCAGAGTTAGGCCCGAAGTCTTCAAAGATTCTACTTCAAAGGCTCAAGGGCTTTTCCTTTTTGTCAAATCAATTTCCTATTCTTGAGTTTGCTGTGCATAGCACATTCTTGAAAGATCTTTCCCTAGATTCTTCCCCCATTTATTGCTAGTTTGATATTGCTGTTGTTTGGGGTTTTTAAATTATTTTATTATTTTTATTTTATGTGGATGAGTGTATTGCCTGCAGGTATGTAAGTGCACCTGTGTCGTGTAATGCCTGCAAAGGTCAGAAGAGGGTGTCAGATCCTCTGGAACCGGAGTTACTGATGGTTGTTAGCAGCCATGTGGGTGCTGGGAATTGAATCTGAGTCCTCCTCAACATCAGCCACTTAACCACTGAGCCATCTCTCCAGCCTCATGTATGCCTTATAAATATTTGCCAATGCATAAGGATGAATTTGCTTTTGCTGCTTTCAGAGGTCTGCTTATTGGTTGGAAATTATTTCAACTGCAATGGAAGAAAATCTTGCTAATGTGGATTGGCTTATATGGGCAGGCATTTATTTCTCTGGTTTAAAACTGTTTGAAGACCTAAATGGGGGAAAATTAGAAGCATTCCCCTTAAAGTCAGGAACCCAGCAAGGCTGCCTCCTATCCCCACTCCTTTCCAATAAGGTGCTTGAAATACTCAATAGAGCAATAAGACAAGAAAAGGAAATTAAAGGAATACTAACTGGAAAAGAGGAGGTCGAACTATCCCTTATGGAGATGACATGATAATTTACCTAAGGGATGCCAAAAACTCGACCAAACTCCTAGAAATGATTCACAGTTTCAGTAAAGTGGGGGGGGGGGTACAAAATTAACCTAGAAAAGTCAGTAATAGCCTTTCTTTACACCAATAACAAGCAATTGGAGATGGAATACAAGGAGACCTTCCCATTCACAATAGCCTCAAAAAAAAAAAAATATATCCGGGAACAAACCTGACCAAAGACACTGAAATCTCTACAAGGAAAATTTTATTTAAAAAAATTTTTTTAATTTATTATTTTTTATGTGTATGAGTGTACTGTCTGCATGTAGGTTGATGCACCCATGTTGTGCAATGCCTCGGAGGTCAGAAGAGGGCACCAGATTCCTCTGGAACTGGAGTTAAAGATGGTTCTTAGCTGCCATGTGGGTGCTGGGAATCAAACCCAGTCCTCTGCAAGAGTAGCTGGCACTCTCAACTGCTGAGCCATCTCTCCAGCCCCAAGGAAAAATTTAAATCCCTGAAGAAGGAGATTGAAGAAGTCACCAGAAGATAGAAGGACCTCCCATGCTGCAGGGGGGGATCACTACACCAGACTTCAAACCATATTACAGGTCCATAGTCATAAAAACAGCCTGGTATTAGCACAAAAACAGAGCTCTGTGGCTCTGTTTTTGTGCCAATACCAGCCACAGATCAATGGAACAAAATTGAAGATCCAAACCTGAGCACATGCAATTTCAGCCACCTCATATTTGATAAAGGTGCCAAGAAGACTCAATGGAGGAAAGACAGCATCTTCAGCAAATGGTGTTGGCAAAACTGGATCCCCACTTGCAGAAGAATAAAATGAAACCCCTACCTCTCACCCTGTACAAAAATCAACTCCAAATGGATCAAAGACCTCAGTGTGAAACTTGAAACTCTGAAAATAATAGAAGAAAACGTTGGTAGTAACCTACAAGACATAGGCATAGGAAAAGACTTTCTAAATCAGTCAGCAGCTGCACAGGAAATAATGTCAACAGTTGACAAGTGGGACCTGATTAAACTCAAAAGCTTCTATACAGCAAAAGAAATAAAGAAGTGAAAAGAAAACCCACAGAGTGGGAGGAAACCTTTAACAGTGATACATCTGACAGAGCATTAACATCCAGAATATACAAATTACTCAAAAAATAAAGGAGCAAGAAAATAAATGACCCACTCAAAAGATGCTGAGCAGAGACATCACAAATGAAGATGGCTGAGAAAAATCTTTAAAAGTGTTCAATGTCACTAATAATTAAGGAAATGCAAATTAAAACCACTTTAAGATTTCACCTTACTTCAGCAAAACTGGCTATGATCAAGAAAACAAAGATACCAAATGTTGGAGAGGTTGTGAGGAAACAGGAACACTCATCCACTGCTGGTGGGAATGCAAACTTGTACAATCCCTATGGAAAGCAGTGTGGAGAACTCTTAAAAAGACTCAAAATAAGCCTATCACCTGAGCCAGTCATACCAGGTATATATCCTGAAATAGGATGAGTCTTCAGCACATCTATGTTTATTGCAGCTCTCTTCACAGTAGCAAGCAGCTGGAAGCAAATGTCCCTTAAATGACTAGTGGATAAAGAAAATGTGTTACATCTACACAAAGGAATTCTATGCAGCAGTAAAAAAAGACACATCATGAACTTTGCAGGTAAATGGATGAAACTAGAAGCTATTATCCTAAGTGAAGTAACATAGTCCCAGAAAAATAAATGGCATATGGTGGCCCTCATTTGTGGACCCTAGCACCAAATCTCTATTTTTTTTTAAATTTCAGTTTTAATTTCTTTATACCACACATATCAACAGAAAAAAAAAACTTTTGTGCCAGGTGTGGTGATTCATGCCTATAATATCAGCACTTGGAGATTAAGGCAGAAGGATCAGAGTTCAAGGTCATCCTCAGATACATATTAAGTTCCAAGCCAGCTTGAGCTACAGACCTTGTCTCAAAAAATAATTAATCAATTCATTAAATAACTTGCCAATGTCCTCAACAGCCTTTTAAAAATCTTTCTACTAAATCTGTTTTAATAACTTTTAGGCATGTGAAGGGGCTGTGTCAAATGACAGCACACATTAAGAGCAGTCACAACCACAGGCACATTCCCATGAAGGTCAGAAGCAAGTGAAGAAGAAAACCACAGTTTACAGAAGAGTCTCAGTAGATCTCAGAAATGGCAGTCTAAGCAGTGAAGAACAAATCCAAGTGCGGGGGTGGGGGTGAGGGGAACTAGGTAGTCCAACGTAAGAAATCAATGCCATCTCCATGACAAGATACAAAACAAAACCCTAACAGTAGGTAGCTGGCTGTTCCTGAAGGTCTGTCACCATTTGAGGAACCCAGGAGCAATTATTACTGGTAGAAAGCTGGACACTGGAGAAGTCTGTTCTGTTATGCTGAGTTCCAGGCACCATCTTCTAACCCTGTCCCATGTCCCTCTGTTCTTGAGCCGAAAAGGAGAACTTACTGCTATCCACAAAGCAGGTCACCCTGTCTGATTAAGCACGTTCTCTGCTGTGGCATTCACACAGTCCACATGCTCTCAGGCTCAGAGCTCGGCCACACAGCCCTTTCCAAGACTTCTCTTGTAATCACATCAGTGGGAAGGCTGCGTAGGACTGCTACAAGTTCAAAGTCAGGCCAACCTGAGCTTCAGCCAGGAGCAGTGGCCCGAGTTTATAATCCCTCCTAGCACTCAGGAGGTACAGGCAGGAGGATCAGAAGTTCAATGTCAGCCTCAGCTACATGAGACCCATCCGTTGCATAGGACTGTCCTCCGACAAGCAGACTATGGACAGATGCCTTCTTCCCAAGCTTAGTTGTATCTGTTTGTCTAGGATCATGATAGCCAAATGCTTGGTTTTCCAGACTGTATCATGGTGAAATTGTACCTCAGTTTGTCATAGGAACCCAAGGAGAAGGGGTCAGATGTCATTTGTGCCTCCCAGAGCAATTTTAGCTACACCATTTCCTGTGTGCTTTGTAGACCATAAAGAATAGACCATGTAGAATATAAAGAGTAGACTTGAGTCACTACCTTGATGAATGAGAAGACCTCTGAGCTGTATCTTCAGCTGAAGACTTTCTTTTCCATTTATATGAAAAACTAGAAGCCATTCCCAAGGAGGCAGCGATTGCAGATGACAGGACTTCCCTTGCTCACGGTATACGCCGAGGGGTCGCAGTGGAAGAGCAGCTCCCTGGGGCGCAGCCCGGCCACAGTGCAGTCCGTTGCCCTTGTCCACCGTCGTGAACCTTTCCATCTTCAGCGCCTCCATTCTGCTCTGCTCCTCAGACCCTCGAGGTGTCCCCCAAACCTCTATTTGTAAGGCAAACTGAATAATTCTTTCTCTTTTTTTCTTTTTTTTTCTTTCTTTCTTTCTTTTTTTCTTTCTTTCTTTCTTTCCTTTTTTATAGTAAATATAATACTTGATGTTACTCATCAACTTGCTATGTAATGTAGGAATATGAAGTGATATTTTTCTTTTTTTAATTGTTTATTTGTTATACTTTAAAATTTTTTTATTTATTTTTCACGTGTACGAATGTACTGTCTGCATGTAGGTTTGTGCACCAGTGTCGTGCAATGCCAAGGAAGTCAGAAGAGGGCGTTGGATTCCCCTGGAACTGGAGTTAAAGACAGTTGTCAGTCACCATGTGGGTGCTGGTGATTGAACCCAGGTCCTCTGCAAGAGCAGTCGGTGTTCTTAACCACTAGGCCATCTCTCCAGCCGAGTAATATTTTTTCTTTACCTGCATACAACTCTACTATCAAAATGTTAATCCCTAAACATGCTTTGGAAAGAACTTATAGTTTATTTTCAGACATCATTAGTTTGTTATATGTGTGACATGTATATATATGCATATTTTGAAGTGATACAAATTAGATGGAACAACAACAACAAAAGACTGGGTCAAAGAACCAACAAAAACAGTAAATTTCTGCCCAAAACATTAAACCTCTGCATCAAAAAATTTAAAAAAGACTGAGGAAAAAGATGAAAGACATGCATGGCAGAATGCATGAACTCTGGCAGGGTGGGGGGCAAGGAAATGATTAAGAAATGTTCTATGAAATACACAAATATTTGAAGAATAGCAGCAGCTGACCTTGGTTTAGAGGAGCAAATGGAGGCTCGGCAGTTAAGAGCACTGGCTGCTCTTGCAGAGGACCTGGGTTTGGTTCCCAGCACCCATATGATAGCTAATAGCCATCTGTAACTTCAGTTTAGGGGGATTCAACACCCTCTTCTGGCCTCCATGGGCATTGAAGGCACCTGGTACACTTACATAAAGGCAGGCAAAGCACTCACACACATAAAAAATTAATTAAATTTTAAAAAAATTAGAGAAAATAATTGGTCAGGACTGGGAGCATTGAAATTTACCTTGTCTCCTCTTCCCAAGTACAAGATGATTTTTGAAACATCTGACCTTTGAGATGAGGCAGAAAGTAATTATACTAGCTATATTAATTTGTTATTGCTGCGTAAAAGCTGACAAGAGCACAGCAACTGAAAACGATACTAGCACACTATCTCGGGGTTTCTAAGACATTAGCATACTATCTTAGGGTTTCTAAGACACTAGCACACTATCTGGGGTTGCTCTTTGATTAACTGAGTTCTCTGTTTAAGCAATCAGCAGGGGCTCTATGTGCCTGAGGCTCAGGGCCCTCTTTCAGGCTCACTGATTGTCATTAGGATTCAGTTCCGGAGCCAAGGCTCTTAATTTCTAGAAACCAATCAGAGCCTGTTGGCAGCATGGCTTTTTGCTTTATTTCTGGAGACCAGTAGGGAATTGGCTCTCTTGTAGAAGGCTTTTCCTGATTATGACAGGCCAGGAATTGACTGTTTTGATTGACTCAGTCAGTTGGGGTCATTTTATGCTCTATGACACTTAGGGAAGAGGGCTATTATACAAAGTGCGCATACCAGGGGCCCTCTAAGAATTCTGCTTGCCATGGAAGTCATAACAGGTGTGCCTGTCTCTGCCATCTGGAGAGCAGCCTTCCCAGAATTCTCCTTCATAGAGTTCTGCTTAGCTCTTATTGGCTAGCTATAAGGAGCTAAGGAAAGGGAGTGTGGATATTTAGCTTTCTCAGCTTCTGTGGAGAAGGTAAAGAAAGGAGAAGGGTTGGGACCGCGGTTGGACTAGTCAAATCCACTAGAATCCTTAATTCTAGAATGTTCAATCAGGAAAAATGATGCAAACTCATTTAATAGAATGTTCCTATTTTTTTTTTTTAAAGAACTAAAGTCCAAAGAGCTCACAGGAACATTCTGAAGTCAGGTATTATTTGCTTTAGAGAGTCAAACAAAATCAGTAACCCAAAAGCCAGACATAGTACCATGCTCATAATCCCAGTGAAAGGCAGATGGACCCTGAGGCTTGCTGGCTAGTCAGCCTAACTGCTTGCTGAGTTCTAAGCAGTTGAAACTGTCTCAAAAAGAAAGGTACAGCTTATCTTGCCATAATATTAGTACTGCTTAAATGCCTGTACATCCAATTGCTTGTGCTTTGTTAGTATGACTAAAAAGGTATCACTGGATAAGCTGTCAACCCATGAAGGGAAACAACCTAAACAGACTAGAGTCCAAAATGACAACTCCAAAGAAAGTAGTCTGTTTTCTTCTCACCCACTTGTGTCCCTTTCCCGAAGCCCAGGGAACAAATTGGGGAAGAGGAGGCGTGGTAGAATGTAAGGGCTGTGGAGAGATTGGGGCGAATCATGAGACTACAGCAATATAGACTGGACTCCTAATTGATCAACATGCCTGTGCATACAAGCTTCTCCAACTGGACTATGGGAACCTTGGGGTGTTCAAAATTTGGACATAGATACTTGCAAAATGCACAAATTACCTAACTGTATGGCAAACTGAGTAACATCAATGTTATCTGCAAACAACTGTGTTATTATATTGTAGAATCCCTTAAAAATAAACAAATAAAAAAAAAGAAAGGTAGATGTTACCTGAGGAATGACACCCAAGGTTGTTCTCTGTCCACACACACACACACACACACACACACACACACACACACGCACGCACACAATTAGTAACCCTAGGATGTTCTATTTCCCTAGAAACTTTATCAAATGCCCAGGAGAAAAGGTATAATACAAATGAGCCAATGAGGGACTGCTCTCACCCAAAGTGATCCTGACTCACTTTTCTATCACACAACTCTGATCTCTACATTCTATTTTTTTAAGTATATTTTTTAATTTTTTATTTATTTCTGTATGTGTATGAATGTACTGTCTGCATGCAGGTTTGTGCACCCATGTCGTGCAATGCCGTGGCGGTCAGAAGAGGTTGTTGGATTCCCCTGGAACTGGAGTTTCAGACGGTTCTCGGCTGCCACGTGGGTGCTGGGGATCGAACCCGGGTCCTCTGTAAGAGTGGTTAGCGCTCTTAACCGCTAGACCATCTCTCCAGCCCTGGTCTCTACATTCTAAATCATACTTATGGAGCTACCTACCAGCTTGGGCAGAAGGGATGACAAGTAAAAAAAAAATCTGTGTGATTTTATAGAAAATTTTATAGAAATAAACAGAATTTCTGACTCAGGAAGGCAGGGAAATCATCAAAGAGAGGCTGAGCTTTGAGGTGGGCCTCCAGGGACAAACGTGAAGCATCCTGGGGAGATGAGAGGAGAGAATTCTAGGTGAGGGGAGACAGGAGTCATGGCGACCAGAGAGCAACTCCATCTGATTAGACTGTCCTAGACAAATCATCTCTCTCTCTCTCTCTCTCTCCTCTCTCTTTCTCCTCTCTCTCTCTCCAGGGTCTCACTATGTAGACCAGGCTCTGGCTTCAAACTAACAGAGATCCTCCTGCCTCTGCTTCGAGAGTGCTGGGATTAAAGGCAGGTGCCACCATGTCTGGCTGAGAGAAATCTCGTAAGGGGGTTTTATAGTGTAGGAAAGAGGTGGTGCTGGCTTGTATAGAAGGATAACAGCGAGGACAGAGGGACAGTCATGGCAGTGACTGGACCTGCTTTCACTGAGTCTGTAAGTTTAACCATGACGAGCAGTTCCATGGACGGCGCACATACTAGGCATCCAATACATGCTTGGGGTTGAATTTGTGAGTGGTTTGGTGTGGGAGACAAAGGAAAGAATGGTTCTGAGACTGAGTTGGAGATGGAAAGGAGGTACAGGATGGAAAAGACAGTTCCAGACATGGCGCCTTCCAGGAGACCCCTGGAGCCAAGTGGAGAGTGACATCAGTGGGGCTGTGTGAGCCAGGGCATGAGAAGCAGGTGGGCTGGAAATGTACACAGCTGTAAACCAATAATGACATTTTGGTATTGATGGACTGTAATATGACAGTGCTCCCATGAAGTTAAAACTGAAAAGTGACATTTGTAGCTGTTGGAATCTCAGTGCAATTCCTTCGAGAATATTTGCGTGGACAGTAGTGTGAAGAAGCCCACTGTGCTGCAGGAAGCTCCTGCACTCATGCAGAGCACATTAAACTTGATAATGATAATACACGACCGGGTTATGTATTTGCTATACTATACTTTTTATCATTGTCTTAGTATATACTTTTACTTTTTATTTTATTTATTTTATTATTATTATTATTGTTGTTTTTTTGGGCTTTTCAAGACAGGGTCTACCTGTAGCCTCAGCTGTCCTGGAACCCACTCTGTAGACCAGGCTGGCCTTGAACTCACAAAGATCCACCTGCCTCTGCCTCCCAAGTGCTAGGATTAAAGGCGTGCACCGCCACTCCTGGCTACTTTTACTTTTTTTTTTAATTTTTTTAAAATTTTATTTATTTTCCATATGTGTATGAATGTATTGTCTGCATGCAAGTCTGTGCACCCGTGACGTGCAATGCCGCGGAGGTCAGAAGAGGGTCTCGGATTCCCCTGGAACTGGAGTTCTCCTGGAATTGGAGTTTCAGACGGTTCTCAGCCGCCATGTGGGTGCTGGGGATCGAACCCGGGTCCTCTGCAAGAGCGGTCGGCGCTCTTAACCGCTAGGCCATCTCTCCAGCCCCTACTTTTTTTAAAGGCATTCAGTGTAAAACAGTATGTTGTGTGGCACTGCCAGCAGCCTCCTGGGTCTCATGCTTTAAAAATCTCTCAATTGCATGGGTTCCATGTGGAGTGATTGGCCGACACCATCTAGGTTTGTTGAAGTGTATGCCAGGATGTGTGCTTAATGACACAACCCACCCAGGGATGCAGTACTTACAGTGCCTCCCTGTCTCTAGGTAACACGTGGCTGTTTTTCATTTGCAGCTGTGAGGACTGAAGGAAAAAACAGCAGAGAGCTTTGGAGAATGCCTTCATTTAAGAGGAGAAAGAGAAGCCAAACATGTTTGACAGAAGAACAAATACTGTGCATCCAACAAGACAAGGGATAGGCGTGTCTGAGAGATAGTATAACTGGAGTTTAAGGGCAAGAGTCACAGCTGATAACCTCAAGAGATTAGGCTCTGTCACCTACCCAGTAACACCAATTAAAGAACTAGGCTGTAACAGTGAAAAGTAGAGGAAGGAAATGTAATCAACACATACACAGGGAGGAGAAGAGCTCAAGAGGTTCAGTTCATCCTCACGGTACTGACATGAGCTTTAGGTTAACTAGAGAACCGGGCCAGGGGTAAGAGATGCATAATTAAGGAGCCTTGATCCAGATGTGGTCTGATGGATCATAGTCTCAGGTCTGGTTCAGCAAGATGGTCCACAGGTCTTTATCAGTTGAGGGAACAATCTGGTTCTCAGGATCTGTTCCAGGAGACAGCCTTACCATGGTGGATAACTGCCCTCTCCTGAGAGGTGGTCTGACTTGCAAGGCTCTGTTCCTGGAGTGCAACTGCTGAAGACTATTAGGTGACTTTTAGGCATCTGGAATGGGACAAAAGCTGGCAGTGAGATGTCTCGGTTCCTGTTTTCTTTGTGCCTTCAGCCTTGAAGGGCAGTGAGACAGGTTAGGCGCGGCTGGTTTTCAGAAACCCCTTGAGTGATTCACATAGGTGCATGCAGAGGAGACAGGAAGGCAGAAGAGACGGGAAGGCAGAGATGCCAGGCTTTCTCCTACTTTCCATTACCTTGAAGATTCAAGGGAAGTCAATAATTTTTAGCATAAGCAGATTCCAAGTGCCTGTTCTAACGGTATCCAGCAGTTTCTGAACACACAGTTTCAGGAGAGAGAATGTGCGAAACAGATTGCAAGATTTTTAGAAATGAGTTGGGAAGAGGAGCTGACAGCTGGTGTAAAGCTCCTTCAGAAATCTAATGATAAGAGGAAAATCAGAGGTGACAGATTCAAGGGAAGGTGGCTCGTGTCATTTGATTTTTAGAAAGATGATGACAAGCACAGTTTCCGTTTGGAATAATAGGTGAGGAGAAAGGAGAGTGGACAGAAAGATTTTGCCTAAGGGAAGATGCTAGGATCTGGAATGTTCTGGAAGGTAGGTTAAGAAAGAAGATACTCTGGGGCTGGAGAGATAGCCTAGTGGTTAAGAGTGCCAACCGCTCTTGCAGAGCACCCGGGTTCGATCCCCAGCACCCACATGGCGGCTGAGAACCGTCTGAAACTCCAAATCCAGGAGAACTCCAGTTCCAGGGGAATCCAACACCCTCTTCTGACCTCCATGGCATTGCACGACACGGGTGCACAGACTTGCATGCAGACAGTACATTCATACACATAAATAAAATTAAAAAAAAAGAAAGAAGATACTCTTTGTTTTCTGAAAGCAAAAGAAAAAGAGAGGAAGAGGAGGTATTGTCCTATCTGTTATTTACTTGTCTTGGAAGGACCATGAGACCCCAAGTAACTTCTCTGAATCTGTCTCCGCTGTGTAAAGTCATTCACCTGGGAACTCTAGAGTTTCTCTGCTTTAGACATTTTACTTGGGACTCTCTCTCCTCTCCCTGTTGCCTATCCTCAACCAATCAGTTCCCAACTATGGTCCTAAGAGCAACGACACCAGACACCAGTTACTGCATAGCCCAAAGGCCACATACAAATGACATGAAACTAGAAAACTACCTTGTGAAGGAATTAAACAAACCTTGAAGGATGTGTGTATATAAGTGTCTCCCTGCATATGTATATAAAACCTCTCAGTACATTCTATCTAAAATATTTTTTAAAATTTTATTATTTCAATTTTATGTGTATGAGTGCATCATCTGCATGGATGTGAGGGTACCCGTGAGTGTCGTGCAATCCCTGTGGAGGTCAGAAGGCACTGGATCCCCTGGAACTGTATTTATGGATGGTTGTCAGCTGCCATGTGGGTGCTGGGACTTGAACCCACATCCTCTGTAAAAGCAGTAAGTGCTCTTAACCACTGAACCACCTTTCTATCCCTATTTTATCTAAAATCTTACAATGTAGCAAAATGTGGGGGTTTCCCCCCAATTTTTCTTCTACCTATTTTATGAGTTCAATCAACTCTTGTTTCACTTCTTCCTATTTTGTGTCTGTTTCAGTATTTAGTTTCTGAATTTGTGTTCAAGATAGTCTTCATGTTCCCAAACAAATCTGGGAGGACATATAATTCACTTTGGAGTACTGGTATTTTCTTCTACTTAGCCAATATTTAGGGAAGGCAATTTTCTCAGTGGAATTGTTTGGATTTCTTTTTGCTTTTATTTTATAACTCTTGTTCATCTGAAGACTGATGATTTTTGCTTCTTTGGGAAGGACTGGAAGTTGGGGTACTTAAAGGATTCCTAGCTCAAGAGCACCCTCTATTGTCAGTGTAGCAAAGTATAATTTCTTTTTCTTTCCCTTTTTTGGGCAGCCTACACAGGGCTGTTGTATTTGCATTACTTCACCCTCCAGTCTCCCTCCTCCTCCCATATCCCCACACTCCCTCTCAATTTCTTGTCTTCTGTTTATTATTGTTATGGATATACATTATATGTTTCTAAGTCCATTTAGTGGGGCTTGTGTGTGGCCGTGTTTAGATAACCTTTCAGGGAACTCATCCCTGGAGAAAACTGATTCTTCTCCACTAGCATCCTTTAATTGCCTGTAGTTCTTCATCTTGGTGTGGGACCCCATGGAATTTCCCCAGATAACATTTCCATGCCAACTGGTTTTGTCGTCATGCAGATCTTTAGACTAGACTACCATACTATGGTATAGCTTCCCTATAACGTCTAAAATGCATTAAATAGCAGCAGGTGTCTTGTCCCTTTGGCTCTTATAATCTTCTGTCCCACTCCTCTGTCACGTTCCCTGAGCTTTAGATGCAGAGGTTGCATTGTAGATGTATCACATAGGGCTGGGCACCTCATAGCCACTTATTCTCTGTGTTTGACTAGTTGTGGAACTTTGTAATAGTCTCTGTTTATTGCAAAAATAAGCTTCTTTGATGCATAGTGGGAGGTACATTTGTCTGTAAACATTATAATTATATATTTAGAATATAGTAAGAAATTACATTGGTCTAAAGAAGTGACAGAAGTAGATTGTTTTCTGAGGTCTATAACCCTAGGGTCTCTAGTCATGTGCACTTGGCTATGTTTATAGTACTATGCATGAATTATCTCTCATTGAGTGTGCCCTAAGTCCAATTAGACAGCTGTGTATTACCTCAAAGATAAAAGTGCTATTACTGTCAGGCGCGGTGGTGCACACCTTTAATCCTAGCACTTGGGAGGCAGAGGCAGGGGATCTCTGTGAGTTCAAAGCCAGCCTGGTCTACATAGAGAGCTCTGAGCTAGCTGGAACTAAAAGGGAGACCCTGCCTCGAAAAGACCAAAAAAAAAAAAAAATGCTATTACTGCATGAATAGAGGTAATTTGCTGGGCCAGTCATTATGGTTTGTAGGCTTTATAGCTGGGTAGGAGCATTGATTGGTTATCTCCCTTGGCAGCATGCTGAGAGGAGGCTTCCAGGTCAGTTCTAGCTCAATTGATATGTCTATGTCCAAAGTAAGCTGTGTCTTTAGTAATAGGATCTTCCTTCAAGTTCTCGGAGACAATCAAGGGCTATGACAATAGCCAGTATTATTTTGGGAGTTTCTTAGACTACCCTGACCAACAACTCAAAGGGGGGTTTACATTGCCTAGCACTATGATTTTTGTTATATAACCTTCAGCTATACACATGCACTCACATATATATTTTTTAAACTTAATTTTGTGTGTTTATTAAATACATTTCCCTTTGCCTTTTCTTTCTTTCTTTTTTTTTTTTTTTTTTTGCTATTTTTGAGACAGGGTTTCTCTTTAGTCCGAGCTGACCTGGAACTCACTCTGTAGACCAGGCTGGCTTTGAACTCACAGAGATCCACCTGCCTCTGCTTCCCAAATGCTAGGATTAAAGGTGTGTGCCACCATTTGTGGCCGGGATCCACAAATGAAAGAGAACTTGTGTCTTTTGCTTTTCTGAGTCTGGGTCGCTTCACTTGGTATAATGATTTCTCATTCCATTCATTTATATGCAAATTTCATGATTCCATTTTTCTTTATTGCTGAATAGAACTCCATTGTGTAAGTGTAACTTATTTTCATTACCTATCCATTCATTGGTTAAGGGACATTTAATTTGATTCTATTTCCTAGCTATTGTAAAAAGAGCAGCAACTCCTGGGTGTGGTGGTGCACGCCTTTAATCCCAGCACTCCGGAGGCAGAGGCAGGCAGATCTCTGAGTTTGAGGCCAGCCTGGTCTACAGAGTGAGCTCCAGGCCAACTGTGACTAAAGGGAGACCCTGTCTCAAAAAGACCAAATAAAATAAAATAGCAGCAACTAACATGGCTGAGCAAGTATTTCTGTAGTAGGAATCAAGCTCTATGGATATATGCCAGAGCTGGACTCATTGTTCTCCACGCTGATTTCCATAGTTGCTTCACCAGTTTGCAATCCCACCAGCAGTGACTGAGGCTTCCCATTTCCCCACATCCTCCCCAGCATCTGTTATTATCTGCTTTCTTGATCTTAGCCATTATGACTAGGGAAATCTTAAAGTAGTTTTAATTTGCATTTCCTTAATAAATAAGTATATTGAAGATTTTAAAGGTATTTCTTAGCCATTTTACCTCTACATTTGAGAACACTCTGTTCAGATCTGTAGCCCATCTTTAAAAATATTTTACTTATTATTTATTTTATGTGTATGGGTGTATTGCTTCATGTATGCAGATGTACCTGGGTTGTGCAATTTCTATAGAGGACAGAAGAAGATGTCAGAACCCCTGGAACTGGAGTTTAAGAAGTTGTTAGCTGCTATGTGAGTGCTGGGAATTGAACCTTGGTCCTCTGTAAGAGTGTCCAGTGATCTTAAATCCTGAGTTGTCTCTCTAGCCCCTGTATCCCATTTTTTAATTGGGTCTTTTTTTAATGTAATACTTTTATTAATTTTTTGAGAATTTCATACATATATGTATACAATGTATTTTTAATATCTTCACCTCTGACTTCCCCAACACTAGGGCTGTAGAAAAGTAATAAAAAAAAATGACTGAAAACCTCTTGATGCCTGGGAATAGGAAAGATCCAATGTCAGGGCCTTGGTGCCCAGGACTATATGTGAAGTCAAGACCATAGCTGGTGTTCTAGTCTGTCTTCCACTGCTGTGACAAAACACTCTGACTGACACCAACTTGGGGAGGAAAGGGTTTATTCAGCTCACATCTCCTGGGTCACAGTTCATCACTCAGGGAGCCCAAGGCAGGAACTCAGGACAGGAACCTGGAGGCAGGAGCTGAAGCATAGGCCATGGAGGAATATTGTTCACTGGCTTGCTCCCCTGGCCCATGCCCAACCCACCTTCTTATATGGTACACAACAACCTGCCCAGGTGGCACCACTCATTGTGGGCTGGGTCCTCCCACACTGCTCAACAATCAGACAATACTCCACAGATGTGGCCACAGGCCAATCCAATGGAGCCAATTCCCCAATTGAGGCTCCCTCAACCCAGGTATGTCAAGTTGACACTAAAGCTATCCAGCACAATTGACCCCTTGTCAACTTGACACACAAAACACATTACTATTAAACTACCACCTTTCCAGTTCTTATCCCCAAAGTATGATATTAACACTAATCACAACCTAAGACAGTACAACCTTAAAAACCCCACAGTCCTTAAAATGTTCAAGCACTTAAAAGTTCACAGTCTATTAAAAGTCTCTTAACTGTGGGCTGCTGTAAAATCCAAAACAAGTACTGTCTTATTTCAAAGGGAAGAATCAGGCACTCTCAAACAAAACCTAAGTCCAGCAAGTAGCTCAAGGCTGGACACCTGGGATTCACTCACAATCTTCTGGGCTCCAAAGGGTCTCGGCAGCTCCCCCTCTCCGACTCTGCCGTCCGTGGCACACTCATCTCGCAGGCCCAGGCCGACTCCATTCTACACCTACCGCTGCTCTTGGTGGTCGTCCCAGGGTACCGGCATCTCCAAAAAGCTGGGGTCGCTACTGAAACTGAGGCAGCACCTTCACCAATGGTCTCTTCTGACCTCTCCTGGTGCAAAGCCTCAGCTTCTCTCCATGACCCCTGCAATCCTGGGGTCTTCACAGCAACCGAGGTGCACTTCCACCAATGGTCTTTCCTGACCTCTCACAGTGCCAAGCCTCGGCTGCTCTCTGTGACCCCCTCAAATTTCAACACCAGAACCATATAGGAGACTCTTACACATTACCAAGTCCTGCTTCTGGCTCGAGATGGAGGCTCAGGCCCCTTCTGGATCACAGCTTCTGTGTGCTGACCCTGAAGAAATTCTTCCCAGAAGATTTCACCACAGTGATGCTGGTCTCTTGTTACTTACAGCTGATTTTTCAGCCCCAGCTAACCAGCATCAATTGTCCCAGTACAACAAAGATTTCACTTCAGGTTCTGGTCTCTTGTTACTTACAGCTGATTCTTCAGCCCCAGCTGACCAGAACCCACAGATTACACAGTCCTGATGATCTCTGCTCCCCTTTGAAACTAGAAACTTCACAAGCCAGGCCTCCATCTTCTACAACTCCTTCAGCAAAACTGCTCCAAGCTCCACAGCAACAATCTTTAGGCATTCAATGATCTTCCCAGCCCAAAGTTCCAAACGCCTCCACAATCCTTCCCCAAAACACCAAGGTCAGGTCTGTCACAGCAATACCCCACTCTTCTGGTACCAATTTCTGTTCTAGTTTGTCTTCCATTGCTGTGACAAAACACTCTGACCGACACCAACTTGGGGAGGAAAGGGTTTATTCAGCTTACATCTCCTGGGTCACAGTTCATCACTCAGGGAGCCCAAGGCAGGAACTCAGGACAGGAACCTGGAGGCAGGAGCTGAAGCACAGGCCATGGAGGAATGCTGTTCACTGGCTTGCTCCCCTGGCTCATGCCCAGCCTGCCTTCTTATACGGTACATAACAATCTGCCCAGGATGGCATCACCCATTGTGGGCTGGGCCCTCCCACATTGCCCAACAATCAAGACAATACTCCACAGATGTGGCCACAGGCCAATCCAATGGAGCCAATTCCCAAATTGAGGCTCCCTCAACCCAGGTGTGTCAAGTTGACACTAAAGCTATCCAGCACAGCTGAGCCTCAAGGAGGTGAGAAGTCCATTCTAGGGAATCAGTCCTCCCCAAACTAGAAACTGCTGACATAACTTAGGTTCTCAAGGGAGGGGATTTTGGGGAATGGAGCCTCTCTAAGAAGGCTGGAACTGCTGCCTCCATCCCCCAATCTTCTCCATCATCAGCCCACCACAGAAGAACTGTGCAACCAGCTCTCAGTGTTGGGGACCTCAGCTCCAGGTTCACAGGAAGGGGCCACAACTGGGGTGATTTTAGGTCAGACTTAGCTCCCACTAGCTCTGCTCTTCAATACTGACTGCGAGATCTCTGCCCCCATTGTCTTTGTTTCCTTGTAGGACTTGCAGCTGGAGTGTGGAGGGCAAGTTGCTGGGGTTTCCTGTTTATTTGCCTATTTACAATTAATTTGACATTTGGAAATTCTATGCCTTGTAGCTATGGTCACAACGTTGGCTTTATACATTTTCATTTGGTCATCTTGTTCTTTATTGCTTTGAGTGGGCATATGTTGAAAAGTTGTTTATTCCACTACTGTTATTTTGCTGCCCAAAATGTCTCTGTAATATTTGCTCAAAATCTAATTGGCTCATAGAGGATACAAGATTCCTTTAACCTAAATGGTATGAGAGCTCTTTAAATCCAGTATTAGTTATGAATTAGGTTGTGCTGTTAGAGAGGGAGTCTCCTTCAAACAAACTTGGAACTTTTCTTGTGTAACAAAAACGTCAGGGGGAAGTGGTGCGCAGCAATGCAGAGACGCCAGGGTTGGAATCTCTGCAGCTTCCTAACCATTCCCTCTTCCTTGTCTGTCATTGCAAGGCTGCTCCACTTCCTCCATTACTTACAACCTAATCTCATGAGAAAGGGCAAACTTTGAAGGACAAAAGATATTGTAAAAGTGTTAGCTGCAAAAAAAAAAAGTGTTAGCTGCAAAAAAAAGTATTAGCTGCATCTTAAAGATCTTTCCCTCCTGAAATCTCCATCCAAAAAGTTTTGCTTGTCTATGACTTGACTAAGATTCAAAAACATTTCTGGCAGCAGGGTGTGGTGGTGCAAGCCTTTAATCCTAGCACTTTGGAGGCATAGGCAGGTGGATCTTTGTGAGTTCAATGCCAGCCTGGTCTACAGAGTGAGTTCCAGGACAGCTTGGGCTACAGGGAGACCCTGTCTCAAAAAAAAAACCACAAAAAAAACAAAACACCACCACCACCACCAACAACAACAACAACAAAACACTTCTGGATATAGAGGAGAAAAGAGAATATAATTTTGTTTGATTTGCTCCCCCAGATACACATACACACACACACACACACACACACACACACACACACACAAATGGATAGTTATTAGTGAGAAAAAAAAAGGGAAGAAAGAAAGTAGAGTAGCAAACAGCAATGTTCCTAAACTCTGAAGTCCCAGGAATGAAGAGTTCTTGTAACACACTAGTGACCAGGAGATGAGATCCAGACCAGTGACCGATTACAGGCTACCTTGTAGATTACAGACTAAGCCATGTGAGAGCATGTAGCAAGAGAAGTAAGAGAATGATTTACCATATGTGGAAAAAGGCCAGAACCAAGCTGGAGTAAACCCAACTGTCCTAGTTTGTCTTCCATTGCTGTGACAAAACACTCTGACCGACACCAACTTGGGGAGGAAAGGTTTTATTCAGCTTTCATCTCCTGGGTCACAGTTCATCACTCAGGGAGCCCAAGGCAGGAACTCAGGGCAGGAACCTGGAGGCAGGAGCTGAAGCACAGGCCATGGAGGAATGCTGTTCACTGGCTTGCTCTCCTGGCCCATGCCCAGCTTGACCTCTTATATAGTACACAACAACCTGCCCAGGGTGGCACCACTCATTGTGGGCTGGGTCTTCCCACATTGCTTGACAATCAAGACAATACTCCACAGATGTGGCCACAGGCCAATCCAATGGAGCCAATTTCCCAATTGAGGCTCCCTCAACCCAGGTGTGTCAAGTTGACACTAAAGCTATCCAGCACACCAACCCAGTGGAAAAAAACAAAGATCTGCACACTTGAGAGACCCAGGTAACTGTGACGTATGATTTAACTGTGAAAGGGTTCAAGGCATGTAAATGGTTGCACTGCTTGATGGGTGGAGAATCACAGACAGCCAAAATGTGAATGCTGGAGTGAGAGCTGCATGGAAGGGAGGGGACCGAAAGGCAGTGGGTGGATGGATGAGGTGAGGCGAGCAGAAACGAGCGCATCTCACCATAGCTTTTTTTTTTTTTTTTAATTTTACTTATTTCTGTATGTGTATGAATGTACTGTCTGCATGCAAGTCTGTGCACCCGTGTCGTGCAATGCCGCGGAGGTCAGAAGAGGGTCTCGGATTCCCCTGGAGCTGGAGCCCTCCTGGAACTGGAGCTTCAGACGGCTCTCGGCCGCCATGTGGGTGCTGGGGATCGAACCCGGGTCCTCTGCAAGAGCGGTCGGCACTCTTAACCGCTAGGCCATCTCTCCAGCCCCCCCCCCCCTTTTTTTTGGTCTTTTTAAGACAGGGTCTCAAGAAAGTGCTATGTAGTCCAGGCTGGCCTCAAACTCCAGATCCTCCTGCCTCTGCCTCTTTCAGCAAACACTACCAGTAGGCGCCACCACTTTTTTTTTTTTTTTTGAGACAGGTTAGCCCCAGTTGGCCTGGAACTCACTCTGTAGACCAGGCTGGCCTTGAACTCACAGAGATCTGCCTGCCTCTGCCTCCCCAGTGCTGGGATTAAAGGCATGAGCCACCATGCCTTTTAACGTTTAACGATGGTTCTTAGCACCATGTGGGTACTGGGAATCGAACCCCGGTTCTCTGCAAGAGCAGTCTGGTGCTCTTAACTGCTGAGCCATCTCTCCAGCCCACCATAGCGTCTTTATCAGGTTCAAATCAGAAGGGCGAGCTGCCCCGTTTACTCATTTCTCTTGCCTGTGACTGGCTGATCTATAGCTACAGAGATGAAAGCTTATACTCAGGTCCTCTGTAACTCTGCTAACCCCTCACACTGATCACAGACAGGACTCTGGGGTAGCTCTCAGCTGAGTCATCTTCTCTCCCCATCCTCCTTCTGCTGGGTACTGTGAACTCACCTCACATGTGGCCTGTGTTCAGCTGTGGAAAAATGCCATCTAACTGGCAAGTAGCCTAAGTCTGTGACTGAGGATGGAAGTCCCAGAATAACCCAAGGTCTTTTATCAAGGTTAGAGCTGTTGCTGTGAAATGCTGGGAATGGTGAGTCAGCATAATGACCTGCACTCAAGGGGATCACTCAAGGAAGAAACAGAGCAGTGCTGAGGTGTGACCATAGAGACCATCCAGAAGGCACCTTTTATATCAGTGCGGGCACCCTTTGGGTGACCCATGTTGTACCTCAGCGATAGTTGCTTATGGAAGTGCACAGCGAGAGGCTGTCAGGAAATTAGGGTGGAGGCGATCCGCCCTGCCTTTCGACTCAACATCATCACTTTATTTCCTCACCCCTCAGGGACTCATTTCCTACCCCTAATTAAAGCCTCTACTGATTGTGAGGGCTAATACCATATCTTCTATTATGAAAGAGAATTATCAATTTCCTGGTATTTAATAAAATTAAAATGAATTGCACTTGACTATCAGCATTTTCTATTTTTCAACATGCTTTGAAAAACCAGGAGCAGCCAAGGCAAGTATAGGGTGCTATAATTTGGCAAATAAAGTGGCATCCTGGTATGTTCTGTGTTTCTGTGAATTTAATAATAATTTCTGAAGAGTTTACAGTTTAGCCCTTTACTAGAAACTGAAGATGGCTTTGGATTTTGACTGTAAGCTTTCAAAAGAGAATATTACTTTGAATTAACTTGTCCATGGGAATAATAGCTAGTCTAAACAGAGACTAATGAATTGGGGGGAATACTTTTATATATGTGCAGAAGGCAGAGAGGTGTGACTTTGCCAAGTGACCTCTATAGTTCATTAGAACACTCACTATTAATTCTGAAAATGCTTAAAGCTTTCTCCATCTTTCAGCTGCTACAAATCGATATTGTGGGCTTTTTGAGCGATAGCATGATGGTTCTTAAAGGGAATCATCACGTTTTGGCTCTTCACTATACTTGAGTTCAATCATGGTAGAAAATTATTCTATCTTTGAAAATAAATTAACTTCTGTAAGCATGTATGCATGGATGACTCCAAAGAGAATTGGGAACTTAAAAGCCCACACCTCTTCTGACAGCAGGTTGACTTGATCTAGAAGAAATTAGGTGAACGAAACTAAGTGTATCCCCCCCACACTTTAGATATAAAGTATATGTAAGGGAAATAATTTTGACCTGGACCATCTAAGGAAGTATTCTGAGAGATTTGGCATGAGAGTTGCATATAACTCACATGCCTTCATAAAATGTCACAAGCCAGCTGCCCCTGCAGCCATTCCACTCAGAGGAAAGAAAGCCAGTTGACCACTGTCAGAGTGAGGGAGGTGATGAGTGAACCTCTTTGAATGATGCAAGCTTGGAGTAGAGGCAGGAGCCTACCCAGGAACATGTGGAGACAGTTTATTGCTTGTTATCCAAGCCAGTGTGGGTAACCAGGTGGTATTTTTGCCTTTTTTTTTTAACATGTCTTTGGGTTAAAACTCTTTTTTTTTTTTTAGCTTCTAGAGACAGGGTCTCCCTATAGGCCCAGCTGTCCTGGAATTCGCTCTGTAGACCAGGCTGGCCTTGAATTCATAAAGATCCGCCTGCCTCTGCCTCCCAAGTGCTAAGATTAAAGGCATGCACCACCACACCTGGCTTTAAAACTCTTTTTTTTTCTTTTTCAAAATTAATATATTTTATTCTTTGATAATTTCATACATGTATGTAATGCATGCAGGCTATTCTCCCCCACCCCCAATTTCCCCCCACTCCTGCCTCCTCCCACCCCTCTTTTTTTTTCATAAATTTTTATTTTTTTAACAAATCTAGACCCATGTCCCCCCCATTCCCCCACCCACCAGAGCTCATGCATTCTGCCAAACATGCTTTTTATCTCTTTCTCAGTCTTTCTCAATATTCTCCATGAGGAAGTTGACTGTTTTGAGCAGAAGTTCACTGTTTCAGTCAGTTCTTCGATGCAGTCCTTTCTGTTGTTGTTGTTGTTTTTGTTGTTGTTGTTTCCAATATGCATCACTCCCAACTGCTTTGGACAAAAGCTCAAGGGGCCATCCACAAGAAATACTTACAACTAGGTAATTGGCACTAGCATCCACAGATGAGGGATACCATTCAAAGAATAGATGAGATAGACAGACCTCTAAGCCAGTTAACCAAAAAGAACGAAGGAACAACTCCAAATCAAATACAATCCATGATGAAAAGGGGAAATATCACAACAAAGACAAGGAAAAGATCCAAAATCATTACTGCGAATCACTTTCAAGAATATCTATATCTTCTAAATCATACTATACCAAAAGTTTGAAACAACCATGAAGAAATGGATGAATATCTGAAATCCTGGGAACTTACAAAGCTTAACTGAGAAGAGATCAACAGCCTAAAAAGACCAATAACACACTTGCCACGACCAATTAGAGGACGATAGTACACCTCCACTACACAGCCCAGGCCCAGACGGTTTCATGGCAGGAATTCTATTAAAACATTTCAAAAAGACAAACAACAACCAATCCATTACTAAGAACCACTCTTTGAAGGATACAAAATCAGGGAAGGTTAACTCCCAAATTCCTTCTATGAAGCCAGCGTCCACTCTAATTACTAAAACCAGGCACAAGAGACACAACTATAACAAGGAGATTATAGACACCACATCTCCCAATGAACCACAGATCTGCCAAAATTCTAAAAACAGGAATACTGGCAAATTTCATACACCCCCATCAAAGAAGCACTCAATCCACATTCATGGACCAAGTTGGATTCAATACCAGAAATGCAGGGGGGATGGTTCAACATAATGAAAACAAATAAACATAATCAAACACATAAAATGGAATGAAAGACAAAACCACACCACTCATCTCAATTGATGAGAAAAAAGCCTTTGACAAACATCAGCATATCTTCATTGCTTAACAGTCTAAGAGGAATATTGGATTTGGATTGGATCATTCCTCAAAATAATCAAACTCATATACAGGAAACCCACAGCCAATATCCATCCTAAATGGGGAAACGAAAGAAACATTCTTATATTAAAGGAGTGGAAATTGGCAAGGCTGCCCCCCATCACCACACCCCTTTCAATATAGTGCTTGAAAACATTGCTAGGGCAATAAGAGCAAAGAAACAAAGGAGTACAAGGAGTACTAATTGGAAAAGAAAGAATTCAAGCCTAAATCCCTATTTGCTGATGATATTGATTCTTTACTCAGGGATGCCATAAAAAACTACCACCAGAAAACTTCCTTATAGAACCGATTAACAGCTTCAGCAAAGTGAAAGGATATAAATCAACCTTAAAAAATCAAATGGCACTTTCTTTACACTAAGAACAAACAACTGAGACAGAATTTCAAAGGACGACCTTCCCACTTACAATAGCCCTCAAAAATAAATACTTAGGAACAAACCTAAAAAAAAAAAAAAAAAAAAAAAAAAAAAAAAAAAAAAAAAAAAAAAAATAAAGAAAGAAAATTGAAGAAGACATCAGAAGCTAGAAAGACCTCCCGCATAACATAACTACTCTAAGGATTGGGAAGTCCAACATTGTAAAAAGGTCCATTTTACTGAAACTCTTGTATAGATTTAATCCAATTCCAATCAAAATCCCCAAGAGTTCTTCACAGCTTGGAAACAAAAAGTCTTTAAATTCATTTGGAAAAACAAAAGACCCCCGAATAGCCAAAACAGCCTGAGTAAAAAGAGCAACAAAGGGGGCATCACTATACCAGACATCAAAAAATACTACAGGGCTATACTCAAAAAAGCTAGGTACTCTGCACAAAAAACAGAACACTGTTGACTGCAAGGAACAAACCGAAGACTCCAACATCTGAGCACATTAGCAATTTAACAGCCCTTTTTTTTTGTTAATTTTTATGTTCTGTCAAAATGTGTATGAATGTACTGGTCATATATGAGCATGTAGGTCTGTGCCACGTTCCATGTCGTGAATCCGTGGCTAAGGTCAGAAGACGGGTGCTCAGATTCCCTGGAAACTGCCGGTTCTCCTGGATATTGGAGTTACAGAGCAGTGTCTCCGTCCCATGTGGGTGCCTGGGAGTTGAACCCCCGGTCCTCTACAAGAGCAGTCGGTGCACTCTTAGACGCTGGCTATCTTCTCCAGCCCACAATTTCAGCCACTCTTATATTTGACAGGGGGCCAAAGAAGCCACAATGGAGAAAAGATAGCATCTTTCAGCACAGTGTGTTGGCAAAACTGGATCATCAACTGCAGAAGAATGAAATTAAACCTACACCAATTGCCCTGTACAAATAGCCACTTCCAGATGGATCAAAACTCAACGTAGACACCCCAAAACACTGAGTGATAGAAGAAAAAAGTTGGCAGCAGCAACTACAAGATATAGGCGTAGGAAAAGAACTTCTAAATTAGACAGCAGCTGCACAAAGAATTAAGATCGACAATGCAAATGGACTCGTCATTACACTCAAAAGCCTTACCATCAAAAGAAACATCAAAGGAAGTGAAGAGAAAATCCGCACAAGAGAGTGGGAGGAAACCTTGACCACAGATAGATCTGACAAAGCATTCGATTTCTAGAATATATAAAACTACTCAAAACACAAAGAGAAAGAAAACAAATGACCCATCTCAACTCTAGATGGAGCAAAAGAGCTGAACAGAGACTTCACCAAGTGAGGAATAAGAGATGGCTGAGAAACAACCTTTAAGAATCGATTAATATCATAAATCATTAAGGAAATGCAAATCAAACCACTTTAAAGATATCAATCTTTTTTTTTTTTTTTTTTTTTGTCTTTTTCCGAGACAAGGTCACCTCGTCACGCCCAGCTGTCCTGGAACTCACTCTGTAGAACAGGCTGGCCTTAACCTCACAAAGATCCACTGCCCTCTGCCTCCAAGTGCTAGGATTAAAGGCGTGCACGCAACCATGCCCAGCTAAGATATCATCTTACTACCAATAAGACTGGCCAGGAACAAGAAAACAAATGAACCAAGTGCTGGAGAGGGTTTAGGGGAAAAAGGGGAATCATCCACTGCTGTGGGATTGTAAACTCGTACAGCCACTATGGAAGCAGTGTGGAGAAACCCTTGGAAGACTTGGAATGAACTTGCCACCTGAAACCGCCAGCCAATACCACTCCTGGGCATGTACGCCCAAGAATTCACCCCACCAAGAGATACATGCACGCATGTTTATTTCAGCTAACTCTCAATAGCAAGGAGCTTGGAACCAACCCAAATGCCCACTCACTGATGAAAGTGGAAGAGAAAATGTGGTACACTACCACAATGGAGTTCTAATCAGCAGTAAAGAAAGACGACATAATGAGCTTTGGCGAAAAATGGCTGGAGCTAGAGTTCATCATGCTGACTGAAGTAACAAACAGTCCCAGAAAAACAAAAAACGAT
>VZQC01010202.1:1322630-1362306 GCA_009823505.1 Rhizomys pruinosus
GTGTATTTTTAAATTTTTCATAATCTTTCCTTGAGGTTTTTAGTTGTTCTGTGTTATCTTCCAGGTCTGATATTCTTTGTTCTGCTTCCTCCATTCTGCTTCTGAGGCTTTTCCCACTCCTTTCCTCTTGATTGGATGAGTGTCTGATTTCTTTTTTCATTTCCTCTTCTGATTTCTTTAGTATTTCTACTTCTTTTTGGAGCTTCTCAATCTCTTCCTATAGCTCTTTGCTTCGCTGGTTTGTTTCCTTATCTTTTTCAGCATGGGATCTTTTCAGTGTTTCTACTTCCTTCTGGAGTTTGTCATTCTTTCTCTCTAGGTCCTTCTTGAGTTCTTCATTCTCTTTTCTTAGTTCTTTGATTTGCTCTTTATAATGTTGCAGTTCTTTAAACATGTTCCCAATTGTGTTTCTGATATCTGTGTCCTGGGCCATCCCCATGGGGATCCCACTGTAGGAATCTTCCATAGGGTTGGTAGAGCTTGATGCGGGATTATCCTGCCCCTTTACTGTGTTGTCTCTTCTTCATGTTCCTGGCATATGAGCTTCTCCTTGGGTGTATTCCAATGTACATCCTAAATGTCTCTTCACTGTGTTGAAGGCTTGCTTTGCTTGCCTCCTTCAGATGCCTTCATAATCTCAGTTGGGGGTGGGAAATGGACCAACTGTGGGCGGGCTCTTTAGCTGGTGCCCGGCAACTGAGCTTGCCCGAGCTGGTCTCGGGAGATCTCAGATCAAGACTTACACAACCCTATCTTTAATACCAGCTGGGAGGATAACTCCACCCCCACAGCCACAAGAGCCAACCAAGCCAAAGACAATTGGATTAACAGATTAACTAAATGAAATCAATCAACACTCAGCCTTGCTGAAGCACTCAGCTGCTGTCCACCTACCTGCGCTTGCCTGAGCTGGTCTAGGGAGATCTCAGATCACGACTCACACAACCCTACCTTTAATACCAGCTGGGAGGATAACTCCGCCCCCACAGCCACAAAAGACAACTGGATTAACAGATTAACTAGTTGAAATCAATCAACACTCAGCCTTGCTGAAGCACTCGGCTGCTGTCCACCTACCTGTGCTTGCCTGAGCTGGTCTCAGGAGATCTCCTTAAAACTCTTTTTAAATATGAGAAGTTTTGAGGGTTATTTTAATATAATAAAGATTTTCTTTTTAGATGGATATTATCTGTTTGTATAGAAAACACAGACAAGCAACAGAGAAATACTCAGGCAGATTTAGAATACCTGGAGAAAAATAATTGGACATAAAAATCATGAAATATATATTTACATAGTATATGTATAATTATTTTTGAAAACTCCAAAGGAGAACTAGGTGTTGTGTAATTCCAGTACTCTGGAGGTAGAGGCAGGAGGATTGGGAGTTCATTTCCATCTGAAGGAGTTTAAGGCCAATGTGGGCTATGTGAGACCTTGGTTTAAAAAAAAATGCTGAGTGTGGTGGCACTTGGGAGGCAGAGACAGGCAAACCTCTCTGAGTTTGAGCCCAGCCTAATCTACATTGAAGGTTCTAGAACAGCCAGGGCTACATAGTGAGACCTTGTCTCAAAAAAAATTAAAAATACATATTATAAATTCAGAGCTCATAAATTATTTCCAGTTAATATATAAGTAATATCACTCAATATTACTAAATAGTGGCATCATATGGCTACTGATATTTTACTAGAAGTAGTATTATCAATTTATCTCCAACTGTTGGATATTTATGTCATGAAAGTGTTCACCATTATAAACAATGATAAAATAAGTATATTTGTACATGTATCTGTACATATTAGCTGTTTATTTCTCCTAGATAAAAATCTAGGATTATAATTGTTTACTTCTTTAAAAGTTTTTTTTTTTTTTAAGATAGGGTCTCATGTAGCCCAGACTGACCTTGAGTTCAGTATGTAGCTGAGGATGACCTTCAACTCCTGATCCTCCACCTACCAAGTGCTTGCCACTAAATATGCCACTAAATGTGCCACTAAATGTGCCACTTTTCCTCCTGTGCACAGACATAGACTATGTTTCTCACTTTCCTTCAAGGTTAAGGGTAATCAGGAGTTCTGGCT
The DNA here is from genome assembly GCA_009823505.1 of Rhizomys pruinosus. Classification (NCBI taxonomy): domain Eukaryota; kingdom Metazoa; phylum Chordata; class Mammalia; order Rodentia; family Spalacidae; genus Rhizomys; species Rhizomys pruinosus. The sequence goes on from VZQC01010202.1 coordinate 1,324,715, forward strand.
CCTGACTTCTCCAACCCTGTGTCATATGCCTGCCAGTGTAGGAAGCCAGCAGAAGATTGTGAAGGCCCCAGGAATGGCATGTCAGGAAGGTCATGGGGAAGGTTCCTGACTCACATCATGCAACAAATATGTTCAGTGTTACATGTACTAATAAATAATTCTGCTGTCTTAAACCACTGGAATTACAGGAAAGCTATAAAAAATGATAAACAAAAAAAATAAATCTCTTAGTCAGGTGTGGTTGCACACATCTTTTAATTCCAGCAATCTAAAGACAGGCACATGAACCTTTGTGAATTTGAGGCCAGCCTGGTCTACATAATGAGTTTGAGGCCAGCCAGGGCTGCATAATGAAACCCTGCCTCAAAACAAACAAACAAACAAACAAACAAACAAACACAAACCTGAAACTAAAACCAAAGAAACAAAACAAAGCCCTCTTAAACTTCTAAAAACCAGTGGCAACTAATTGTTACAGAAATTAGTTTGCACTAGCAAATGTAGACATGTGGCCTTTTCAGATCAATCCATATTAGAGTTAGTAGCAAAAGAGAGTGCTAGTGGCATTATTTTCTCTTTCACAGTAATTTTCCTCTATTTTGAATACCTGTTGTAGAAAATAAGAAGCTATTGTATGTGCATTAATTATTTGTGTATAGTAAACTGTGTGAGCCATAGTTTTCTCAATGTACAACTCAGACACAAATACTCATATGGAAAGAATAGAAAAATCAGTAAAAGTAATTGAAATAATTTAGATTTTATTTTGGATGTATTATGTTTTATGTCAGGAGCCAGTGGGACGGCTCAGAAGCACCTGCTTCCAAGTTTGAGGACATGAGTTTGACCCCTGGGACCCACATAGTGGAAGGAAAGAACTCCTGAAAGCTGTTCTCTGACCATGTACAGGACACAGTACATACATACATATACTTGCACACTCATACAAAAATAAATAAATAAATGTGTTTATTTTTTAGGTGTGATGTCAGAAACATACACTTAGGTTTAAGGGAGAAGTGGTGGTGCTAGTCAGCCTTTTGTTCCCTGTTTTCCTCAGCTCCCTTAAGTTAGGAAAACCATGTGGCTTTTTCTGGCCAATGAAAAGTGAGCAGAAGGAACACATATTATAGGCAAAGATGGCAAAAAGCCCATGTGAGCCCTGCCATCACTTCTCCCCTGCTGCAGGCACAGAAAGGTGGTATAGCCACAAAATGCTGGAGTTTGTGCTGGTCCTGGAGCAGGGCTCCCTCCCTACAATGATGGCTATGCAGCACGAGCAAGTAGTAAGCCCTTCTTCTGTGAAGACATCAGGACTTCAGAATAATTGGAGAACTCTACCATCAACTCACCCTGCACAGCTCACACATCCTCTGTACTTGCTTATCAACACCTAGAGCTCCATACACAAGGTCCAGATAGGCTCACAGACACTTTTAATCATCCATATATTGGATAATTGGGATTTGATTCCTTAGTGATGATGGCAAAGGTGAGGTATAGAACCAATCCTTTAGAAGAGAAACCAAAGTGTTTATGAGTGCAGGAATGATCTTATGCCCAAGAAACAGATAGAATGGCTTTAGATTTTTCTGAGCTGAAATAGATTATGAAATAATTTTCATTGTGCTTGCAGTATGTGAGAACTGTTAACAGTACCTTCACATAAATAGTAACAACAGCAACAAAAAAAGGAGTGCTTTCCTGCCATCCCTGACTCTGGTTCCAGGGGATCCTGTGCCCTCTTCTGGCCTTGGTGGGCATTGCATACACAGGTACACTTACATATAGGCATGCAAAACATTCATACACATAAAATAAAAAAATTAAAATTTATAGAAAAAGTATTTTTTAAATGGAGTCTAGTGGGCTGGAGAGATGGCTCAGCAGTTAAGAGCACTGACCGCTCTTGCAGAGGATCCAGGTTCGATTGCCAGCACCCACATGGTGGCTAAGAACCATCTTTAATGCTGGGTGTGGTGGAACATGCCTTTAATCCTAGCACTGAGGAGGTAAAGGCAGGCGGATCTCTGTGAGTTCAAGGGCAGCCTGGTCTACATAACAAGCCCCAGGCCAGTTGGGACTGAAGGGAGACCCTGCCTCAAAACACACACACACACACACACACACACACACGCACAATAAATAAATAAATAAATAAATAAATAAATAAATAAATAATAAAAAATAAAAAAGTGGAGTCTAGTGGAAGGCCATTGGAGGTATGCCCCCAAGGGGTTTGGTGGGGTTCACATCAGTTCCTCTGCCCATTGCCTTTGGTTATGGATTTTTTTCCTCCACACACTTTGGGCACATGTCCACTGCTACCAACAGTGGCCAAACCATACCTCCATGTTTTGGAGTTTTAACCTCTAAAACTGTAAGCAGAATAGATCTCTCTTTACTACCTGAGTAGCCTAGGGTGGCAGAATGCTGAATCATAGTGTCCAACATTTTTAAATGAATTTTCTTTAAGTCAATGAATGATAGCTTTCCATAATATCTAAATGTTTTAGAATGGGCATGTACTATCTTTATAATTTGAGAGAAGAATTTCTATTTTTAAGAATAACTACTGGTAAGTGGAAAGTTAATAATTGCTTCTTCTGTCTACACCTACGTAATAGTACCTCAAAATGTCTGTCAGCATCCTTAACTTTAATGCACAGGTTGAACTCCTTGAGAGCAGATTCAGGGTCGTAACTTCAGAAGCAAACACATCAATGAGAGGGTCTCAGAAATGAATGTTCCTGGGCTAGCAAGAGGGCTCAGTGGGTAAAGGTGCTTGTTGCCAAGCTTGACAACCTGAGTTTAACCCCTAGGATTCACATGGCAGAAAGAACGGAATCCTGCAAGCTGTCCTTTGACCTGCACACTAGTGCCATGGCGCGTATGTCCTGCCTCCAAAATAAATAAATAAGTGTGATGGGAAAGAATTCTTTTTTAAAAAAGAATGTTTTATATTGAAAGATCCTACCTTCAGAGAGTTAAGGACCCACCTCCAGGATGGATCTTTTTTTTTTTTTCTTTAAAAAAAAATACTGAGTATGTTGTCAGGAACTTGCAAAGCCATAGAATGGATTAGATGAGACTGCCAGGATGACGAGAGAGAGAGAGAGAGAGAGAGAGAGAGAGAGAGAAAGGAGAAAAAAAGAAAGAAAGAAAGAAAGAAAGAAAGAAAGAAAGAAAGAAAGAAAGAAAGAAGGAAGGAAGGAGAGAGAAAGAGAGAAAGAGAGAAAGAAAGGAAGGAAGGAAGGAAGAAAGAAAGGAAAAAAGAAAGAAAGAAAGAAAGAAAGAAAGAAAGAAAGAAAGAAAGAAAGAAAGAAAGAAAGAAAGAAAGAAAGAAAGAAAGAAAGAAAGAAGAAAGAAAGAAAGATCACTTTCAGCTTCTCAGTGGGCCTGTAATCCCAGTTACTCAACAGACTGAGGCAGGAAGTAATTGTAATCCCAGTTACTCTACAGACTTCCAGGCAAGCCTGGGTAATTTAATGAGACCTGCTTAATCTGAAAAGTAGAAACAGGGGTGGGGATATAGCTCAGAGGTAGAGTGCTGGCCTACCGAGAGCAAAGCCAGAAATACAGCACCAACACTAGCAAGGCCTCTCTCTCTTTAGACATCCATCCCTCACTGGTTAATTCATCTACCAAATATTTTTAGTACCTGTTCTGTTTTGTTTTATTTTGTTTTTTAGTATCTGTGTGGGGGTGGGGAGTCCTGCCATCTCTAATTCAATGTATTGGTCTGAGGGAAGATGAAATCGAAATACATTTATTTATTTATTTATTTATTTATTTATTTATTATTTATTTACTTAAAAAAAAGATCCTACCTGGCTATTAATCTAACATATCTGCCATTCTGAAATTGCTCGTTCGAGTTCAAAGATCTGATAAATTCTGTGCAGTTTTGTGTGTGGTATAGGTACATGTGTGCAGGTACGTGTGTGTGTGTATGTGTGTCCAAGTACATGTGTGTATGTGTGTACATGTATGTATGTGCATGTGTGCAGGTACGTGTACAGGTATGTGTGCACGTATGTGTGTGCATGTATGTGTGTCCAAGTACATGTGTGTATGTGTGTACAGGTATATATGTGCATGTACATGTGTGTACATGTGTGCAGGTATGTGTGTACAGGTACGTGTGTACAGGTATGTGTGTGCACGTATGTGTGTGTATGTGTGTGCGTGTATGTGCATGCGTGTATGTACGCATGTACATGTGTACAGGTACATGTGTGTACGTGTGTGCATGCACACATGTACAGGTACACATGTGCGTGTACATGTATGTGTACATGTGTGTGTACATGTGTCCAGCTGCACTCACCTGTACATGAGTGTGCAGAGGTTGACCTTGGTGACTTTTTTAATATAAACTTAAAAAAAATTTTTTTAATTATTTATTTATTTCTGTATGTGTATGAATGTACTGTCCGCATGCAGGTCTGTGCACCCGTGCCGTGCAATGCTGTGGAGGTCAGAAGAGGGTGTCGGATTCCCCTGGAACTGGAGTTCTCCTGGAATTGGGGTTTCAGACGGTTCTTGGCCACCATGTGGGTGCTGGGGATCAAACCCGGGTCCTCTGCAAGAGCGGTTGGTGCTCCTAACCGCTAGGCCATCTCTCCAGCCCCGACCTTGATGACTTCTATTGTTTGTCACCTTATTTAGTTTTTTGCTTGTTTCAGAGACAGGGTCTTTCGTTTAACCAGGAGCTGGGCATTTCAGCTAGACTGGCTGGTGGGGAGTCCCAGGGATCTGCCTGTCTCCAGTGATGCAGCAGCTTCTATGTGGGCACTAGATATCCCAACTCAGGTTCCCAGGCTAGCACAGCCAGTCACCCAGAGCACAGGCTACCCCACAGAGCCACCCCCAGACTTTGTGGACTCTCAAATTGCCCATAAATTCAAAATTGCCCAGGTCTAGGAATACAGTCATGAAATTGCAAAAATAGTGAGAATCTGGGGATTGCTATTCTCCAAGTTAAATCCAGACAAGCAACTATAGGGCTAATTTTCTCTTTGTATGGTTTTTAATTGTCCAATTGCTGCCCGCAAGTAAATATATTATAAATCTTCTGGTGATAGCTGTACATAAAAATCATTTTCCTCCTACAACCTATTTTAGCTCTTTTTAGCTTTCACAAGTCATTTGCTGCCATTTCTTGGTCTATGAATAGTTGAAGGTCATTTTCGGGGAAAGCAATAGACCAAAAGTTTTTAAAACTTTTGACTACCAGAAATAAAAGATAGTTTTTCATATGTGATAATTATCGAATTTCAGCTATATGGTAAATGAAAATGGCCTAGTATTAATGTAAGGAGGGCCATTTAAATTCCTGTGGGAAGCAGTTGGTGTTTTATATATGTCTGTTTGTAGGCATTGTTTGTTTAAAACTGTTTTAAAGGGATCTATGGCTTTAAATTCATTTTACTATGACAGTCAATTACTAGCTCTGGAGCAGCCGCCATCTATCTCTGGCTGTCTCTTTCTGACACCCACAGATGTATCCACCCACACATCCACCCACGCAAACCTATACTCTGACTCATATTCAGAACAATTGTCAAAAAATCCCCCGTCCCTGTCTAACTAAAGTGTTCCTTTCAAACACATGCTATTTATTTGATCTATTTCCATTATCTGTGAATCACTGGGCGTTGCCTGATGGCCCTAGTAGAACAGAAGCTGCATATACATTTCTTCAAATGGACAAAGCAAATCTAATGCATGTTGAAGCATATTAAGGTTGCAAAAGCTAGGGAATATTTACTATAAATAAATCCCTGGTCGCCCAAATCTTAGCCATTGCCTCTAATTTAAAATATTATCTTCAAACTCCCAATATGCCCAGAACTATCCTATCAGCCTGGAAAAGGAGAATGACTCCAATTTAAGGTCACATGCACCTACCTGGTCACCACTGAACAATTTCACAAGGGAGAGAAGAAAGGAAGGAACTCATTGAATGAGAGCAGGATATCATTTCTTCTTCTGTGATTCTTTTATCCAGTTCATCTAACACATCTGAGACCCAGATGGAAAGGCTAAGAGGAAAGCAGGAAGCCTCCAGATAAACGCCGGAAAGCTCGTTGTTGTCGTTGTTGTTGTTGTCGTTGTTATTGCTTCTTCCAAAGAATGACTAGTGGGTATTCACTCAATGCCCATTTTGTTTTATTTAATTGAGGTATCTAATAAATGGTTTATGTAGCTTACTATCCACTCCACTAATTAGGCCATCAAACTCGAGCAGCAGATTCAGAAGGGAGGCTGTTGAAGGTAGGCCAAAGTCTGTCAACAAACATGATAGCCAACAGTCGCACAGCAGAGAATTTATGAGAAGTAAATTAAAAGCCTCAGGACAGCTAATGTAGGAGAAAGCATTCATGACACTCCAAGGCTGCTTGAGGGTGTTATCACTCTGTATCCCAGAAGAACAGAGTCTTATAAAGATGACGATGGACTTTCAGATGGTAGAGCCAAAGCACGTATTTTAAAAGAACTAGTTGCAAGCAAGTTTTTAAAAACAATAAAAGTAATTGTATTTGTCACATTTTGTTGCTGTAATAATACATCATGACCAAGAGTGTGTTATGTTAGAATGAGTTTATTTTGGCTTACAGTTCCTGAGGGAGAGTCCATAACATAGGGGAGGCATGGTAACACCGGCTGGAGCAGGAAGCCAGGTCCTATCTTCAGCCACACACAGGAAGCAGAGAGAGCGAACTGGAAGTGGGTGGGGCTCTAAACTCTCAAAACCCACCCCCAGTGACAGACTTCCTCTAGGAAGGCTCCACCTCTCAAAGGTTCTTATTACATCCCCAAACAGTGTCACCAAGGTGGGGGCCCAGTACTGAACCTCGCAACCCTGTGGGAGCTATTTTCCTGACCTTTGTCCCCAGGCATACTCCACAAGGTTCTTCGGTTTTCTATGGTTACTTTTTTTTTTGGTTCTTAATAAAAGAAGCTCTAGAAATTTGGGGGATTCAGTTTTCTAGGGAACCCATGTCCTCAGGATCTTCACTAAAGGAAGAAGTACTGTTACCTATAACCATGGTTCCTAAGGACTCATTAGATCAGGACATGTTTGCTGCAGAAACAAGTAGGACCAGCCTCAAACGTGGAGATCAACAATGATGCTGTCTCTCCTTAATACTGACTTACACACTTTCTGTTGCTTTCTTGAATATGAGATAAATTTCTGAAAGAGGGCTGTTTCTTATTCAATGACATGAGCTCAATCATAGATGTCTGTGTGTCTCAATATCTTTTTTTCTTGGTCTTTTTGAGACAAGGTCTCCCTTTAGTCCCAGATGGCCTGCAGCTTGCTATGTAGAGCAGGCTGGCCTTGAATTCAGAGATCCTCCTGCCTCTGCCTCCTGAGTGCTGGGATTAAAGGCACCTGCCACCACACCCGTCGGCTCAATGTCCTTTTAAAAATATATTGACAAGCCTGGAGACATGGCTCAGTGGTTAGGAACACTGGCTCTTCTTACAGAAGATCCAGGTTCAAATCCCAGCACTCATGTGGCAGCTAACGATTGTTGTTACTTCAGTTCCAGGGGATCTGATGCCCTCTCCTGTCCTCTGAGGCCATTGCATGGCATAGGTCCACTTACGTACATGACAGGCAATACACACATACGCGTGAAATAAAAATAATAAATAAAATAATATATACAAACAAACTCCAGACACCCAGAAGGAGCCACAGAAAATAGGCAGTAGCTTTGCCTAGTGTAAGGGCTGTCCCCATTGCCCATTGCCTCCTGAGCCTTTGGTGATTTTTCAAATGAGAATCAGGTAGAAAAACCTGGACCTTCTAATGCTGTCATATCCACCTCCTCCAACAGGAGCCGACTTCTCAAAGCTCCAAATCTGTCTGGGTCAAAGGCTCTAGGGTCTGAAACAAAAGACTGACAAGTCTAAACAGGAACTGCTGTGTACCCCCAAATTGTCTATCAGAATTAAAACAGTGCCTTTTTATTCTCTTGGGGAATAAAGGAAGCCATTTCAAACAATAGACAACACTGGTGCAGAATTTAAGTCTTGCTTATACTGCTCAAGGTAAACATTTGCTCAGTAAGAGACACATGTCTAGTTTTAATCATTCTTTCTTACGTTCTCTGTTTAGATTTCAACTGAAAGAAACATCTAAAGGAAACAAGATTTTCACAAGAAGTATATGAATTTTCCATGTATTTAAAATAGAAATGGGCTGAAGTTATCAAAATAGGGTAATACTTCAAAATAACAAGTGTAGTGAGTCAGGGTCATATTACCAAATATAGCACACTGTTTCTGACAGGCTCTGAGCAGGGTCGACCCATGTGCCACCAAAGCAGGGCTTTAGCACACTGGCATAATCAGAAATGGGCGGTGGCATTTCAACCCCTCCTCCCAAGAGTGCCACAGTGCTTTTAAAAGCATGTTTATAAATATTTGCTTTTGAGCCATTTTAGGGAAGCTTCCCATACAAACATTTGGCTTTCGGTGAGTCATCCCCTGTCTGGTTCGCACCCAAAAACTCCCTGCTTGGCTATATCAGTGAATATTGGACTCAATAACTGCCATAACTGCCTTGCTTTTGTTGCTGACTTGAATGAAGATGGAAAAGGTAGTGGAGAGAGGGATAGGTGTCTAAATATAAGACCACCTTGACTTCCTTGCAAGGGATTGACAAACAAGACAAGTTCCAGGATTCTTTTGAATTTATTTAGCCTTAAAATCCAATTTACTGTATCCCAGAATTCAAATTATTAATATGAAATTCTACTTTTACTTTTTGTTGTTGTTGTTGTTATGTTTTTTCATTTTTTTGTGTCAGGGTTTCCCTGTGGGCCCAGCTGTCCTGGAACTCACTATGAAGACCAGGCTGGCCTTGAACTCACAAAGATCACCTGCCTCCTGAGTGCTGGGATTAAAGACATGTACCACCACCCTCAGCTACTTTTACAGTTATAATTAAGTTATTGGATCCTAAAGCCATCAATTGAACCCATTGGCACAAGTAACTTTTTCCTTCTATATTGAGGTTGAAGAAAATGAGATTTTCTAAAAAAAATATTTATTTGTTATTTTTATTTTATGTATATGAGTGTTTTGTCTGGGTGTATGTGAGTATACCACATATGTACAATGCCCCACAGATGTCAGAAGAGGGTGTCAGATTTCCGAGAATTGGAGTAACAGATGGCCATTAGCTGCTATGCAGGTGCTGGGAATCAAACCCAGGTCCTCTGGAAGAGCAGGAGGTGTTCTTAACTGCTGAGCCATCTCTCTAGCCCTGAAAATAAGGGGTTTTAAGCTATGACTTTAAGCCATTCCTGAGACAGAATTTCAAAGCTTTTGTTTGTGAAATAGGAAACAATGGTGATGTGTGGGAACTAGCAACAAATCCCTCTGTCTTTCCATTCCAAAGAGGCAAAATCTGGGAAGTGAACGGGTCTCTATATGTTGAGACAAAGAAGTCAATATAAAAAAGAAAAGAAAATATGGCTTTCTTTTTCAATGAAAGAAGGGTCTTGCAAAGCATAGATAGGTAGAATATAAAGTTTATTTCACGTTTTTAGATTAGAGTAAGGATTGGAGATGCAGAATCTTGACATCCTGACTTGCACTCTGCAGACACCATCATATTTACTTAATACTACATACTAAATGCAAAATCATTAGAAATGATTTTTGTTCTTTATCTCTACACAACTTTCTTCCCTTTTGTCTTGATATATATATATGTATATATCTTTACATATATACTTAATGTTTGTGATTTTAAGAATAACTTGAATATAAAAATTATCTCACTTTCTTCTTAATTCTACTTTAAAGAAAAACAGTTCCATCCTTAAATAGATGGATAGTGGATGTCACTGGGTGAAGGGCACAAAGAAGTGCAGACTGAAAGATAAAGAGCACATGGCCCCTTGAATGAGCATCCATTCTAGGATTGAGTAAAAATGGTATTAGCAGATCTTTGTATGTTTTAGAAGACTGAAAGATTTTAAGAATATTTCATAACTAATTTGAGTGCTTTAATAATAAACAATTCAGATGAAATGGCTCAGGAGATAAAGGCAATTGCCATGAAACCTGACAATCTGAGTTTGATCCCACAGGGACAAGGAGAGAAATGACTCCTGCAAGTTGTCCTCTCACCTCCACATACATGCTGTGGCACATACTTAGAAGCACATACATGTAGACACACACAATAAATAAATGTAATATGTATTCTTTAAAAGAATAATTCACTGCTAGGAGCCCAAATAGAAACAGCGTGTGATTTAAACTTTAATGTCTGGGGCTGGAGAGATAGCCTAGCAGTTAAGAGTGCCGACTGCTCTTGCAGAGGACCTGGGTTCAATCTCCAGCACCCACATGGGGGCTGAGAACCATCTGTAACTCCAATTCCAGGAGAACTCCAGTTCCAGGGGAATCCTACACCCTCTTCTGACCTGAGCAGCATTACACGACACGGGTGCACAAACCTACATGCAGACAGTACATTCGTACACATAAAAAAAAAAAAACTTTAATGTCTTTGGGTGAGGAGGAGTAAGGAGAGGTGGCTCAGTGGTTAGGAGTATATGCTACTCTGTTCTCAGCACCCACATGATGGCTCACAATTATTTACACTTCCAGTTTCAAGGGTTCTGATATTGTCTTCTGGCCTCTATGGGCACTAGGCATGCATGTGGTACACATATTTACATGTAAGTCAAACACTCATACACATAAAACAAAAATAGAGAATTCCTATTTTTAAAAGCATTAAAGCTAAATTAATTAATTAATTAATTAATTTGTATTTTTTGAGACAGGGTCTCCCTTTAAGTCCCAGCTGGCCTGGAACTCACTCTGTAGACCAGGCTGGCCTTGAACTCACTCTGTAGACCAGGCTGGCCTTGAACTCACAGAGATCTGCCTGCCTCTACTTTCCGAGTGCTAGTTGTAGTGTCTTTGGGAATCTCTCTCTCTCTCTCTCTCCCTCTCCCTCCCTCCTCCCCTCCCTCCCTCCATGTGTGTATATGTATGTGATCTTCAAACACCAAGAATTGTTGGAAAATGTGGGAGAATAAATGTATGCACCTCAACCCACATTAGAGGACAGAGATACTGATAACTATGAAGTGTGTCCTTTGTGGCCTGACTTCTACCTCTCAGCCCACCACCAACACAATGCTTCATCTTCTGAGAGACCCTTGTAGAAACCATTCTCTTATTTGCTCCAAAACGACTCACCCTTGAATTTACTTTTTCTTGGAGAGGCAATTATAACAATAGTAATAACTAACATATATTGAGAGTCAGTGTAATAGTTTCAATGTGAAATGTAACACATGGGCCTAGGTATTCAAAAATACTTGGTCCCAGTGGGTGGTGCTGTTTGAGAAGGTTATGGAACCTTTAGGAAGTGGAGCCTTTCTAGAGGAAATATGGCACTGGGGACAGGCTTTAAAGTTTTATAGCCTTGTCTCACTTCCTGATCTCTTTCTTTGCTTCCTGCGTGTGGATGAAATGTCAACTTCCTGTTCCTGCCATCGTGCTTCCTTCCCTCACTGTTGTCATGTCTTTCCAGCCATGATGGACTCTATCCCTCCCGCACCATAAGCCAAAATAGCCCCATTTTATCTCGGAGTTGTTTTGGTCATGGTATTTTGTCACAGCAACAGAAAAGTAACTAATACAGTCAGGAACTAGTCTTTCTTTCACTTATCAAATACTTATTCAGAGCCAATTATGTGCTGTAACTATAAAGTGATTATGCTATGTTTAGGACTTTGTAGTCCCTGAGAACAAATCAGCTTAAAAGGACAACATGCCTGTTCTTATAGAGATTATACTCATTGAGATACAGGATTCTCTGGTACCTTAGTATGAAACTGGGATGGATATACTTGGCAGCTCTAGAACTTATGCATTGGTTCCCTGAAGTATGGGCTTGAAGCTGCAGGAGAGACCAAGAGGAATATCTACAGTGTATTTGTTCCCTCACTAAGATAGTACATTAAAAAAAGCAATATTGAATCCCAAGGGGAATGGCAGATTAGTTGGACCCTTTAAGGCCTAAAGAATGAGGAGTGGCACTGGAGAGATAGCCTAGTGGTTAAGAGCGCCGATTGCTCTTGCAGAGGACCCGAGTTCGATCCCCAGCACCCACATGGCGGCTGAGAACTGTCTGAAACTCCAATTCCAGGAGAACTCCAGTTCCAGGGGAATCTGAGACCCTCTTCTGACCTCTGTGGCATTGCACGACACGGGTGCACAGACTTTCATGTAGACAGTACATTCATACACATACAAAAAAATAAATAAAATAAAATAATAAAAAAAAGAATGAGGAGTGACCAGCCTCATTCATCCCATTCAATTCACCACTCAATTCCAAAAACTGATCTAGTCCTAGAGTATAATAAACTCAATTAAATAGTTGTCTCAATTATATTTGCTGGAGTAGATATAAGATCTTTGCCTCAAATACTTTGCATTTTTTTGGAAAATGTATTCATTTCCATTATGAAAGATGAACTGAGGTGCTGGAGAGATGGCTCAGCAGTTAAGAGCACTGCTTGCTCTCATAGAGGACCTGGGTTCATTCCCCAGAACCTGCATGACTGCTGACAACTATCTGTAACTCCAGTTCCAGGGAATCTAACACTCTTCTGGCCTCTGTGGGCACTTCATGACATCGATGCGCTTAGGTACAGGCAGACAAAGCACTTATACACAGAAAATAAAAATAAGTAACTGATTTTTTTTAAAAGAAGACTAGAAATAGCACAGACACTTATAGTCTTAACCAGGACTAATTCTAACCTAAAAGAATCTAGACTGTCTAGAAATTACATGTCATTGAAATGATCCACTTTATGGGTGATAACATGTTTGATGGTTTTCAATTATGCCCTCAACTTTTTGATACTTCTTCCTTCTAGAAATGGAATTTAAATCTCCTCTCACTGAGTGTGGGCTGGATGTAGTGACGTGCCTCTTAACAAATGGAGCATTGCAGACGTATGACTGTTAAGACAGGGCAACAGTGTTCCTTGTTATTTCTTGGATCATTTGCTCTAAGGGAAGTTAGTACCTTGGGATGAGGACATTCTACACACCGTATGGGAAGATTTACATGGAAAGGAACTCAGGCCTCCTGGCCAAAGCCATCTGAATGGGTCATCTTAGAAACAGATCCTATAGCCTGCCAAGCCTCCAGATAACAACAGCCCTGGGCAGCATCTAAGCCGTAATCTCAGGAGAGACTTTGAATGAAAGCCATCCAGTTAAGCCAATTCTTAAATTCCTGCCTAAAGAACTGTGGGAAATAGTTTACCTTCTCAAGTTGGAAAGTTTGGGGAATGCTTTGAATATAGTAATGGATGATGAATACAGTAATGGATGACGAATACAGTAATGGATGACGGATACAGTAATGGATGACGGATGCAGTAATGGATGACGGATGCAGTAATGGATGATGGATGCAGTAATGGATGATGGATGCAGTAATGGATGACGGATGCAGTAATGGATGACGAATGCAGTAATGGATGACGGATGCAGTAATGGATAACTGTTACAGCATGTTAATCAGACCAGATGATTAAGAAGTAGCCAGGATGCTGGAGATCTTGGTAAGAAAAATATACTCCAGAAGGTAAAAGAAAAGTTCTAAGAGTGTTCATCAGTTGTAAGAAATCTAGTGGTCTTGGGCTGGAGAGAGATGGCCTAGCGGTTAAGAGCGCCAACCGCTCTTACAGATGACCTGGGTTCGATCCCCAGCACCCACATGGCAGCTGAGAACTGTCTGAAACTCCAATTCCAGGAGAACTCCAGTTCCAGGGGAATCCGACACCCTCTCCTGATGTCCGCGACATTGCACGACACGGGTGCACAGACCTACATGCAGACAGTACATTCATACACATACAGAAATAAATAAAAAATTTAAAAAGTTAAAAAAAAAATCTAGTGGTCTAGAAAATTCCAGGCATCCCACTGCTCAAAGGAAGTACAATGAATGCCTTGTGGCCAATTCTGGTTCTAAAGTTACTTGGAAATAGCACATTGATCAGCTTGCTGAGTGATACAGAATGCTGTGGACTATAAGTGGGGTCCAGAGCATTAAACAACCTCAAAGAAGTCTCGGACTATGGCACAATCATCCCTGTGACATGGGTAACGCCACTCAGCAGATTTATGCTATTAAATATTTTTGTGCTAGGAAGTCATTTTCATGTCAAGCCTTACTGAGAGATTTACCATATGGATGCTAGGTTTAGATCAATGACATGTCATCTGCAAATCAATTCTAAACATAGTTCCTGATCTGCTCTTGGAGAGACATGAGGGAGAGAGGGAGAGAGGGAGAGAGAGAGAGAGGGAGAGAGGGAGAGAGGGAGAAAGGGAGAGAGGGAGAGGGAGAGGGAGAGGGAGAGAGAGAGAGAGAGAGAGAGAGAGACAAGAAGAAGAAGAGAGAGAGAGAGGAGAGAGAGATCAAATGACTATGTAGACAGGTACATTAGGAAAGTATATGCAGCAAGGTGTGGTGGCACACACCTTTAATTCCAGCACTTGGAAGGCAGAGGCAGGTGGATTTCTATGAGTTCAAGGTCAGCCTGGTGTACATAGTGAGCTCCAGGCCAGCTGAGACTGAAGGGGACCTTTCTCAAAAAGACAAAAAAAAAAAAAAAAAAAAAAAAGGAAGAAAGAAAGAAACTATATGCCTTCATGAACGTACTCAGTCACAGTGTTTTGTGAGCCAAGGAAAAGGCTGGAGTAAGGAGGAAGTGACACCTTTAAGATGGGCCCTGACAGGACCCAAGAGCCCTAGTACGATGCCTGAGTAGGTGGCCCATGCTGTTGATCTCAGAGTCACTGCTGCCTTTCCCTCCACTTGGATTTAACAATTGTTTGGGGAAAGGGCAGCAGCAGGGCAGGGAAAAAGAGGAGCTTGTGCTTGGTGCAAGGATGGCAATTGGTGAAGCCCCAAGCACCCCCACAACTGCCTTAGAGCTTCATTCAGGAATAGCCTTAGAGGATGGCAGCGAAAAGAAATTCTCCCAAGAAGAGTTTTGCTGGCTTACTTGGTCATACTTGGTCATCTGTTTTGTGTAAAAAGAAATATGGTGTAAACAAGATTCATGGTCAATGATAAGTGGTTTGGGCATTTTGTTGGAAGTTTAAAAAGAGGAAGACTGGAAGATTGAAAAATTGGGAATAAATAAGTCAAAGGAAGATTAATGTGGATAGACCCATGGGGCTGGGCATGTATCATGAAGATCTTTGCACAGCTTCCTTTAAAAATATTTCTATTTATTATATTTTATTTTATGTGTGTAAGTATATTGCCTGCATGTATGTAAGTATACCTGTGTCCTGCAGTGCCCACATACTGGAGTAACAGACAGTTGCTAGCTGCCCTGTGAGTGTTGGAAATTGAACCCCAGTCCTAGAGCAACAGGTGATCTCTTAAGTGCTGAGCTGTCTCTCCATCCCTAAAACTTTATTTTATGTGTATGAGTACTTTGTCTGTATGCATGTTAAGTGTACCACATGTGTGCAATGCTTGTAGAGGCCAGAAGAGGGTGTTGGATTTCCTGGAACTGGAATTATGGATGGTTGTTAGCTGCCATGTAGGTGCTGGGACTCAAACCTGGGTTCTCTGCAAGAACAGTTCATGCTCTTAACTGCTGAGCCATCTCTCCAGCCCTTGGCATGGTTTCTAATGACAACCTTGAAGAAGCCCTGAGGATCAGGGAAATGGAATGGCTTAACCAGGTTGCCTCAGCCAGAGGCTGTTGACTTGTGGTACTGGCACAATGGGTCCATGAATACATCAGCCCTCCTGGCAGTGCATGGGTCAGTTCCGTGCTCAGCAACGTGATCTTCTCACCAAGGCCAGTTTACCTACTACCACTGTCAAATGCCCAACCTGTGTTACTGACACAGTGTCGTGCTTGGTGACAAACTGATCACATTGGACTCCTTCTACCTTGGAGCACAAATTCATTGTCCTTCACTCCTACACCATGTGTAAATTTGTCTTCCTGTCATCAAAGCTTCCGGCAGGGGCCTGGAGACAAAGCTCAGCACTTAAGAGAGCTTGCTGCTCTTCCAGAGGACCTGAATTTGGCTTCCAGCACCCACGCTGGACAGCCTGTAATACCAGCTCCAGGGAATCCCATGCTCTTATCTAGTCTCTGTGGATATCTGCACACATGTGACACATACACACAGAAACACATACTCATCCATATAACCTCTTTATAAAAACACTTTAGCCAGTACGTATCTGGGATGTACAAGATGTTGGATTGATTGACACATGGATCCATGTGATGACATGTGACATTGCAGCTGACTTTGGAGTGCACTTTTTTAAGCAAAGGAGGTTAGTAGAAGATGCATAACCATGGAATTCACGGTCCTATTACATACAAAACTACCCAGAAGTTAAATTGATAGAACACTGGTACAATGAATCATCAGATGGAATAACACGGGATATAGTATAAACTCTGAATGAAGACTTGTAAGGAACCATGTGCCCACTGACAGAAATATATAGGACCAAACAATGAAGATATGAATGGCCCTACATCCCTAACCCCAGCTCTGTCTTTGAGGATGTATCCCACTCTGCAACACCAGGCTGTATAGTTGCTCCTGGTTCTGATATGGGGCATTCTCCCATTCAGCTTCACACCAGGTCTCATGCCTGATCTCATGAATCCTGGTGTCAAAAAACCAGCTATCAAGGGAAGAATCCTCATTCTGCTTAGGGTAGTTGACTTTGATCATCAGGAGAAGGCAGGACCCCTCAGCAGTTCTCAAGGACAAGGAGAAATCTGTTTGGCATCAGAAGACTTATTAAACTATCTCTTCATACTCCTCTGCATGGTTATTTATTTTATGGCAATAAATGAAAAAAATGTAGAAATCATGGCAAGGCTTTGGAGACAGAGAACTCAGACTTTCACTACTAAATGTCTGGATTACTTCACGTGGAAATCTGCTTAGGCCAGAGAAAATGACAGTTGACAATAAGGAGACTCTAAACTGGGAAATAAGTGGGGCTGAGGATGGCTCAATGGGTGAAGTGATTGCTGATGTGAAAACCTGAAATTGATCCCCAGCATCCATGTAAGGATGGAACATGTTGGCCTGTGCCACTAACCAACAATGGTGGAGAATGGAGATAGGTGGATGGTCAGCCATTCTAGTGAAACAGCGAGCTCCAGGCTCACAGAGAGATCTCAAAATAGAATAAAATAAAATGGGATGGAGAGTGATAGAAGAAGACACTTTAAGTCGACCTCTGGTCGCCACATGCACACACATAGGTGATACATCTGTGTACATTCACATGTGTACATGCATGCACACACACACATGGATGCACACACATACACACATGCATGCACACACACATACACACACAAATGGAAAGTTAAAAAAGGTAGCTGATGAATATGAGTTGTGACTCTAGACCAGCAGTATTGAAAACTGTAGGCAATTCCACTATTAGCCCTTGTCTAAATTCTCCAAGGAAAAAAAGAGCAGTTAGAATCCTGTAAAACCTATCTCCAGATGGAGTGAGCTAGCTCTGCGATGGGAATGGACCACGGTGATGAAAGGAGTGGATTGTGGTAGAAGGTCAGGTGTCCCCTTCAGGACCAACATACCATTCCTCCAGCCTCATTGACTGTAGGTGTCTAAGATTATCTATCTATCATTCTACACACACACACACACACACACACACACATACTTCACATCTGAATTATAAGGAAATAAACAACTCAACTTAGAATTGGGCAAAAGATTTGAATAGACACTTGATGAAAGAAGATGAACAGATGGCAGTGAACACATGAGACATGGTCAACAGCTCTCTTTAAGCCATTTTTTATTGAAGCTTTGTGCATTTCATACAAAACTTCCCAATCAAATCTAGACCCATACCCCCTTCCTTGCCCCCCACCCCACCAGACCTCATGCATTCTGCCAAACATGTTTTTTCATCGTTTTCTCAGTCTCTCTCAAAATTCTTGATGCTGAAGTTGTTTCGAGCAGAAGTTCACCATTTCAGCCAGATCTTTGACCCAGTCTTTTGTTGTTGTTATTCCTTGCAATATGCATCACTCCAAAATATGCATATATGCATGCCACATATATCATAGGTTTTAGCATCTTCAGCTTATGCTTTCTTTATTAGCCCAAAAGATGTCATGTTTGAAGGCTCCTCCTTGGTAAGCCCAAACTACCATCAGTTCTGCCCTTGTGCTCCACACTGGGGTTTTCCCTTCCCATGGTCACCAAATGAGGTCCAGTAAGCACCACATCCTGTCTTGATCTTCCTGTACTGTTCTCCATGATACAGCCTGGGTAGTCCAACAATGGCAGTCTATACTCTGAAGAGGCTGAAACCCCAATAGTAGCTCAGTCCACAAGTTGGATGTTTCAGCAGTCCCCATCTGACACTGAAGGTTTGGAGGATTCTTGGAGAGACATGAGTCTTCAGTCCATATTGGAAGGTTAAAAATCTGTGTCTCATGTCTTTGAAGGATGGCAAAAGCAGTGGCAGCCACAGGGTAGCTGCACTTGCCAGTAAGACAGGCAAAACAACTGTGCTCTTTTTTTTTCTTTTTTGTCTTTTTACTAAGATCTCAAGTTTTATACCTGAATTACAATTTCTCAGGCCTTACTATTTATTTATTTCTGGTTATACATTCCTTTTGGATGTTTAAGGCCACACAGTTAGCCCAGATTAACCACAGTTTTCCTTTTTTCAAGGTCAGTTGAGGATCTGGTCCTCAAGTGTCACTCAGGGTTTGGGGAGTTGGGGGGAGGGAGACCCTGGCTCCTTTTGGCTTTTCAATCACCAGTTCCATACACTCGAGGACAAAGTCGGGTCCTGCTAGACCAAGCTTCCCTTTTTTGAAGCATGAGTAGACTTTCCTCTTTATAGACTAGACACTGGCTGAAGTCCCATCAGTGGATTTCCAAGACCTCCCTGCACAGGAAGACTGGTGACTCACATTTGCAGGACATTTCAAGAGATGTCCCTATGCATAGTCCCCTGGGACTTAGTTGACCTCTGAGGAGGAACAAAGTTATCCCTTAAGGCCACATTAGTATGGGTATTAAGCATAGTCGTTAAGCAACCAGAAAGGCTAAGTTACACCAGCCTGATACTTTTAACTACTCTATAATATTTTAGAAAAGGCTTGGACAAAAGCTCAAGCAGCCTTGTATAAGAAATACTAAGAAGCACTCCCATAAAATAAATACTGTGGTTAGATATAATGTCATGACAAACTAGTTTTCTTCTCATTCTTTTGATCTTATATTACTCTAAAATATGCATACATACTGTGATGTGTTAATCCTGGGTGTCAACTTGACTAAGGATGAACAAATAAGAGAAAAAGGATCTTCAGATTGGACTCCCTAAAGCCAGATAGCCCACCCCAAATGTGGGTGTTACCTTCTGCTGGCAGGCAGTATAAAAGGCCATGGCAGAGGGAGCTGGTCCCTTTTTTTCCTGCAGCTTGCCTCTCCCTCACTGGTGAGTTTGTCTTGCTGCTGTGATCAACCCTTTGGATCGCAGCATGAACTGAGACCGGCAGATCTCCTGGAATCCATCGGGCCTTCAGCACCAGATTGGGACTACTGAGACATCCAGCCTTGCGGACTGAGCAGTTCCCTGAATTCTCAGCCTCTCCAGTGTGGCGGCTATTGTTGGACTCCTTGAGCTCTGTCATGTGAGCAAATCAATAAATTTGTATATAGCTATATATTCATTCTACTGATTCTGTTTCTTTAGAGAACCCTGACTAATACACATACCCTCTACCCATATACCAAAAATTCCTAACTCTGAAAATAAATGGTAGCTTAGTTCTAGAACCTGTTAAGGGATTCACAATATAAGAGCACAGTTATTTTCAGATCACGAGGAATATAACATTGATGTTGCTCAGTTTGCCTTACAACTAGGTAATTGGCACTAGCATCCACAGATGAGGGATATCATTTGTTACTTATTTTTCTGGGATTGTGTTACTTCACTTAATGTCTAGTTCCATCAATTTACCTGCAAAGTTCATGATGTCATCTTTCTTTTTTTAATTTTATTTATTTTTATGTGTATGAGTGTACTGTCTGCATGTAGGTTTGTGCACCCATGTCGTGCAGAAGAGGGTGTCGGATTCCCCTGGAACTGGAGTTAAAGACGGTTCTCAGCCACCATGTGGATGCTGGGGATCGAACCTAGGTCCTCTGCAAGAGCAGTTGGCCCTCTTAACCGCTAGGCCATCTCTCCAGCCCCGATGTCATCTCTCTTTACTGCTGCATAGAACTCCATTGTGCAGATGTACCACATTTTCTCTATCCACTCATCAGTTGAGGGTCACTTGGGTTGGTTCCAGCTCTTTGCCATTGTGAAGAAAGCTGTGCTTCAGGTGGTCCTGGGAAATCCGTTCAACAGCTTTAAGAAAATACAAAGTAACACATGAAAAACTGCTTGGCCATTAAGGTAGCTGAAATTAAACCAGTGTGAATGTCAAGTGTGGTGAGGGTATAAACAAACTGGTTTCATAGGTATCTGGAGGGAATGTAAAATGTTATTGGTTTCACTAACACCAAGGTTGGTCTAATGAATCAAAAATTAGTTATAAGATGATTACTAGTCATCTAATGTACAATATGATGAGTTTAGATGATAATATTAAATTTTGTATGTAAAAATTGCTAGGAGAGTTGCCGGGCGTGGTAACGCACACCTTTAATCCTAGTGCCTGAGAGGCAGAGGCTGGCGGATCTCTGTGAGTTCAAAGGCAGCCTGGTCTACAGAGCGAGCTCCAGGCCAGCTGGGACTTAAAGAGAGACCCTGTCTCGAAAATACCAAAAAAAAAAATTGCTAGGAGAATAGATATTCAGTGTTTCTTAACACACACACAAATGATATATCTAATGTATTGGATGTGTTAACTTGCTTATAATCATTTCACTATGTATATCTATTTAAAATCATTGCATCATGCTCTTTTAATATACATAATTTTACTGGTCATTTATATCTCAGTAAAGCTGGGAATAAATTAAATGCTATAACACCTTTGGAAAAGAATTTGCAATTTTTTTTAAAGTAATATATAGCTGGGCATGGTGATGTGCTAATCATCAGTTGGGAGGCAGAGGCAGGAGAATCATTCAAAGTTTGAGCTCAGCCTGGTCGTTATAGTGAGTTCCAGGCCTCTCTATGTGAGACCTTGTTTCAAAAAGAGGACAAAAGACAGAAATAAAAGGTTAAAATGCACCTGCTATATAGTCCAAGCAATTCCACATCTTATCGTTTGCCAAAGAGAAAAGGAAAGTATATGCTTGCACAGACTTGTAAATGAAAGTACATGCTTACACAGACTTGTACATGAAAGTACATGCTTACACAGACTTATACATCAATGTTCACAGTATATGCTTACACAGACTTGTACATGAATGCCCATAGATATTTTACTTGTAATAACCCTAATGAGAAGCACCCCAAATGTCTATCAATAAGTAAATATATAATTTTTAGCATGTTGGTGCTGTGATGTTACTCAGCAGTGAAATTATATGAACTCTAGAGTCATACCACACTGTGTATGAATCTTAAATATGCTGAGTGAAAGCACCCAGACAAAAAGACAAAAACAGTACACGGCATATGATCTTATTTATCTAAAATTCTAGAAAATGAAAATTAACCTATAGTGACAGAAACAAACTCATGGTTGCCTGGTGACAGAGTGTGGTGGGTGGGGGAAAAGAAGGAGGAGTACGGGGGCAGGGGCAAGAACACGCTCGCTAACTCCCTGAACTGTGCCCTTGAAATGTGTGCCTCTTGCTATATGCCAATTCTACCTCAGTTAAGCTGTAAAAAACAGAGAGGTAAAATGCCATGCCAGTGATGTCCAGCATCCAAGTTTGGGGGTCAAAGACCATGTCTAGAAATGTGTTACTCCCGGGGCTGGAGAGATGGCCTAGAGGTTAAGAGCACTGGCTGCTCTTGCAGAGGACCTGGATTCAATCCCCGGCACCCACATGGTGGCTGAGAACCGTCTTTAACTCCAGTTCCAGGGGAATCTGATACCCTTTTCTGACCTCTGCAGCAATGTACGACACGGGTGCACAAACCTACATGCAGACAGTACATTCATACATAGAAAAAATAAATAAAATTAAAAATGTATTATTTAAAAAAAAAAAAAAAGAAATGTGTTACTCCCAATGTCACTCAGGAAGCTTCGGACACCAAGAGGTCAGATCAATTAGGCAGGTTGCTGAGAGTCTTAAGTCAAGAGGCAAACATATGGTATTCAGGCAGTGATTCAGAGAGAGAGAGAGAGAGAGAGAGAGAGAGAGAGAGAGAGAGAGAGAGAGAGGAGAGAAAGAGACAGAGAGAGACAGAGAATGTTATTGTGTGGTACCAGACACTTCCAGGCTCTGGAGAGTAGAGTTATAAATGAGGAAATCCTGCTTCTCAAGTTTGAAAACATTCAGAAGTCCATGAAAGCTGAGTAGGACGAGCTCTAGGAGGACCACGATCAGGCCCACCCAGGGTTGGCCTCTGGGGTAGAGTGGTGTTGGTTCAGGAAGTATGTCGGAGGAACCAGGTTCTGGCCTTTAACATACAAGCTTAAGCTACTTAGCACTAGTTATGGGCAGCGATGAACTTCCTGCACAGTACATAAGGTAGCGTTGTCTAGTGAGCCAAAGAATGAACACGTCTATAAATGTCAAACATAAAGACTGAAGAAACTAGCTGACCTAGAATAGAAAGCTCAGAGTAAGATGAGAGAATGCAAATGCACCAGGAGGCAGCGAGAGGGAGCATGTGACGCCCGCTGGCATAGGAAGGGCTCCCAAAGCCCTGTCTGAACACAGCTCAGTGGGTGCTGACAGGGATCGGATCAGGTAGGGGGCAAAGAAGGGGTCACCTCATTATAGTGAAAGGTGTGTTCAGATCACTAAGGTTCCTCGCTGTACAGACTGATTCCTTAAAGTTCAGTTGAAGTCCAGTCCCTCTCCGGAGCCTCCGAACTGGCTTTATCAACCCATGACCTCCCTTTTCTTTCAGTCTCCTTAGAAGATGGGACGAAAGTCTTTGGGCCCTAGTGAGTTTTTCAGTTCCTACTGGTCTCTACTGGTCTTTACTGGTCTTTCACTGTCTCTTAATTTTTCAGCCCCAGGCCGAAAGATCACCGAAGCATTTAGTCTGGACACAGTTCTCATAAATGGAAGACTTCTCACCCATTCTTTGCTTCTCTTTATCCAACTTCTACTTATCTGCCCTGTAGCAATTCTGTTCCCACCCCTCTCTAGGGGGCATATGGGCCTCCTGAACATCACATTTGTGGGATATCCTGGGTGGCTCCCTGTGTGTGACATCACTTAGTGTCTGGGCCGCCTTCCCCTGTAACTGCAATAAACCTTCCTTGCTTGGAACAGAGAGAACCCACTGAAAACAAAGGTGACCTGGGCTGAGTCCCTTCCCCCAGGAAAAGACTGATTAAGTAATTTTACAGCTAAACTGATATATCTTCTTGTTTGTGTCTCGTGGTTTTCTATCAAATTGTTTTTTGAAACACTGCCACAGACACAATAAAGAAAATTAAAAAATCTTTTGTTTTTGTCTTTTCTCCAATTTGGCCAAACTGTGATAAACTCTGTTTCCTGATTCCAACCAGAATCTCTCATACATCAACTGCCAATTCAGCGATTTTCTTCAAACCCTTGTTTCTCTTGGAATTCTACTTTTATAAATTAGTAAATAAAAGCATAAATATGTCCTACATTATTATAATATTTTGTTTTGAAATGCTTTAAACTTTTTATTAATTTGCAAAGTAGCACAGTTTCTTTGCGTTAGTATTGGCTAGCAATATCTCATATACCCATCATGCAACCCCCATTTTTTGTCTTCCAGTTTATTTTTATGTGATCTTGGGAGCAATGAACATGAACGACCAGTTCTATAGAGAGGGGTTCGCCTACTCACAACCCTGGCATATTCAGTAAAGTTGCAGAGAGCGCTGGGTGGTAAGTGACCCCGGTAACATGATTATCAGCAATGAAACAAGGATTTTATAAAAACAAGCACTGTGCTTCAAAAATGGTTAGGCAAATAAAACAGAAGAGTGGGAGGGGAAAGAAGAGCAAGATGAGTCAGACGTATAGAGAAAGAGAATTTTCCGAGAGACCTTTACAAGTACTAAGCACAGAAGACTATGAACAAGGAACAAGATAGCTGGAAAGAGAATCCCAGAAGGATAACAGGAAATACTGAAGAAAATACAAATATAGTCATGAGGCTGAAGAGATGGCTCGGCAGTTAAGAGCACTGGCTGCTCTTGCAGAGGACCCCGGATTGATTCCCACCTCCCACATGGCAGCTGTCATCTGTAACTCCAATTCCAAGGGATCTGATGCCCTCTTCTGTCCTCTGTGGGCACTGCATGACACGGGTGCACTTACATACATGAAGGCAGTACACTCATGCTTGTAAAATAAAATAAATACAAATAATTGTGAGTATGAGTGTGCAGAAATACACAGGCATTCAGAGTAGAAGATAGGAATACACAGACTCCTCTCCAAGAACCAACCAGAATCTCTCATACATTAACTGCCAGTTCAGCAATTTTCTTCAAACCCTTGTTTCTCTTGGCATTCTACTTTTATAAATTAGTAAATAAAAGCATAAAATATGTCCTACGTTATTACAATATTTTGTTCTGAAATGCTTTAAGATTTATATTAATTTGCAAAGTAGCACAATTTCTTTGCGTTAGTATTGCTATCAGTATCTCATGTACCCATCATGCAACTCCCAGACCTTCACTTCTTCCATGGCCATCTGATCTCCATCACTGGCATCCTGTCCTTTGAGAACGTACATGCAGTACACATCACATGTCTACCCTCTCTGTCATTCTTTTTTTTTTTTCCCTCTCAGTGTTCCAGCTTTCTATGTCACTTCCTTTCTGTCTGACCAATTTCCTCTGTCCATTCTTTGTCACAAGTCTGCTGATGACAGATTCTTTTAGTTTTAGACCTCTTTTTCCCGAAGGGTATTGTTACAGAAATGGGGTTTACACTTCCTTCCTTTCAGGAATTGTATTTTCTTTTTATTCTTCCAACTCCATTGGAAATCTGCTGTCTTTGGAATCATTGTCAGCTACTGATGCATTGTTTCTCTCTGATTTCAAATTTTTCCTTCAGTTTTCAGAAATTTAGCTATTTTGTATCTGGGTATGGATTTCTTAAGGGTTATTCTCTTTAGAACACACAGTTTCTTAAAGTTTGTGTCTTTTACCAAACCTGAGGATTATTATTATTATTATTATTATCAAGACAGGGTTTCCATGTACCCCTGGGATTAGAGGCCTGTGCCACCACACCCAGCTTCAAGAAAAATTTTAATGTAGCATTTTCTTTCCTATTTTACTACCTTGATAATATGAATGTTAATCTTCTGTTATTATCTGATAGATCCCTGGGAATCTGTTAGTTCATTATTTTTGTTTTAGGGTGTTTTTTATTTGTTTATTTGTTTGTTTGTTTAACTTATAGGAGTGGAACCAAACTCAGAGGACACTAGTTCCCCTATCTGTTTCCCAAGAACTCTTCAGTGGATCTCTTTTGTCTTGTTAACCTGTATAGATGGAGCTGTCTGTGTAATCACCCTGTGTCCGTGGAACTGAATCTGGAACCCTGTTTCCAAAGCAGTGTTCATTTCTTGTTTTGGGTTTTTTGAGACAGGGTGTTTACTCTGCAGTCAGGCTGGCCGGAAACTCTCTATGTAGCTGAGTCTGGCCTCAGACTCATAACCTTCCTACCTCAGCATCCTAGTAAAAAGATGACAGATGGGAACCACCATGGCTGGTTAGTTTATTTTTCAAAAGTTCTTTTTCTCTCTACCGTTCATATTGATCATTTTTATTGCTTTGTTTTCAAGATAATGGACTTTCTTCTTGTTATTTTCATTTTGTTGTTGAGCCCATCTGTTCTGGTTAGCTTAACTGTGAACTTGACACAGACTAAATTATTTTCAAAGAGACTCTCAACTGAGGAATTTCCTAGATCAGACTGACCTGTGGGAGATTGTCTCAATGTCGATGTTAATTGATGTAGAAGAGCTCAGCTCACTGTGAGTGGTACAATCCTTAGGTAAGTGACCTGTACCGTATGAAGCTGGCTATGTAAGTCAGCATGCAGGCCAGCTAGCAGGTAGCATTTCCCAGGGTTCATGCTGTATTTCTTTAGCTGTGAAGTGACTTCTTCAGTTGGAGGTAATATTGTCTGGAATAACAAGCAGACTTGCCTTCAAGCTCTGGTCTTGACTTCCCTCAGTGATCGAGTGTGAACTGGAATTGTAAACCAAACAAACTCTTCCCCTAAAATGCTTCTGGTCAGAGTGCTTCATCATAGCCACAGGATTTGGAACCAGAAGAGTGGAGTGCAGTTATGTGGACCAGATTATGTGGCGTTTTATGCCTTTGAATTAATTTATGGGAGGATCTTGCGGAGGGTGGTACTTTGGGCTGAAAAGGCCATTGAATGTTCAGTGCTTAGTGGACCATTCTTGTGGGAGCTTGGAAGACAATGATGCTGAGGGAAATGTGGATGAGGAGGTCCTGTTTGTGAGTTTCAGAGAACAATGATTACTGGGAACTGGGCTAGGGGCCATTGATATACTATTTTTGAAAGAATCTGTGAGTTCTGATCAGGTGGGGCTGAATAATCAGCTGTGATCTGGAAGGAATTGGCACCACTGTAGTGAAACCTTTTGTACTTCATGTAACAAGGTGCTGGTCAAACCGGGCTGAAAAATCAACTGTGATTAACAAGGCATCAGCACCATTGAGGTAAAATCTTCAGTGTTTCATTAGGACGATGGGAGTATTTCCTCAGCAGCACACAGAAGCTGCGGTCCGGGAGTTTCATCTCAGACTGGCAGCTGAACTTGGCAATGTGCAAGAGCTGCCTATGTGGAACTGGTTTTAATGGCATGAAAGCTGTAGGATTAAAGGGGTCCTGGAGAAAAGCTGAGGCTTGGGACCTTGTGGCATGATCAGAGTCTCTGTAGAGATGCTCTGGGAGACCATCAGTAAAGATGAAGCCTCAGTTGTAATGGTGACTTGAAGATAACAGAGATGCCAGTACTATGGGGCATCTGCCAAGGATACCTGTGGTATGGAATGGAGCTGGCCTAAGCCCAAGAGAAAAGCTGCGCGTGTCTGAAGACTAAACAGACTCCAGGTAGAAGTGAACTAAAGAACACACAGCTAGTCTCAGCTAGTTGGTATGGGGGTCCTATACACGTTTTGGTGACAAGAGTGTTTAAGAGTAAGGAGGAAAACAATCTGCTTTTCCTGTGAACATCCAGTCATCACACCTTTGTCCTTCACCTTTCAGTGTTAATGGGAATGAGTTTTGTTTTTGTCCAGCAGGATGGTGGTAGTTTCTGTTGATGGGAGAATTGCAATGGACTGTTTACTATGTTTGTCTGGAACTGAAGACTCTGTGTTTTTTGTTGTTGTTGTTGTTGTTGTATTTTTGAAACAGGGTCTCCCTGTAGTCCCAGCTGGCCTAGAACTTGCTTTGTAGACCAGGCTGGCCTTGAATTCACCGAGATCTGCCTGCCTCTGCTTCCCAAGTGCTGGGATTAAAGATGTGCGCTACCACGCCTGGCTTCTCTGTGTTTTAAAATTAGATATTGGTGACTGAGCTACTACCGGGGTTTCAGCCTCTTCAGCGTATTGATTGCCATTATTGGACTACCCAGGTTATATCATGGAGACCAGTACAGGAAGATCAAGACAGGACATGGTACTTACTGGACCTCATTTGGTGACCATGTGAAGGGAAAACCCCAATGTGGAGCACAAGGGCAGGACTAATGGTTGTTTGGGCTTGCCAAGGAGAAGCCTTCAAACATGGCATCTTTAGCCTAACAACAACAAAAGAAATCATAAGATGAAGACGCTAAAAGATATATGTGGCATGCATATATGCATATTTTGGAGTGATGCAAATCAGAAGGAACAACCACAACAACATCAAGACAGGGTCAAAGAACTGACTGAAATGGTGAGCTTCTGCTCAAAACAGTAAACTTCTGCATCGAAAATTTTAAAAGAGATTGAGAAAAAGATGAAAAACATGTTTGGCAGAATGCATGAGCTCTGGTGGGGGGGGCAGGTAAGGGGGAGTGGGTTTAGACTTGATTGGAAATTTTGTATGAAATGCACAAAGCTTCAATAAAAATTGGCTTTGAAATAAAATTAAATAAAATTAGATATTGGAAGAGAGAAAGAATAAATTATTTCAAGAAGAAATATCAGTGGATTAGAATTCAAGACCTGGATTCTAGTTCAGATTTTATAGCTCATTAAGGCAGATAATGTGCACAGGCCTCAGAAAAATGAGAAAAATAAAAATGAAAAGTTCTAGTTATAATTATTTTATTTTATGCATTAAAAACTTCACTTCGGAGTTGGAGATGAAACTCAGTTGGTAGAATTCAGGTCTAGCATTCAGAAGGCCCTGGATTTAGTCCCCAGCATCATATAAACAGTCCAGGGTGGCACGTGCCTGGGATGCCAGCACCTGGTAAGGGGGGTACGGTGGAGGCAGAGGGTCAAAACTTCAGAGTCATGGTCAGCTTCATAGGGCATTTGAGCCCAGCCTGGACTAGAGACTTTGCATCAAAAAAGAAACAAAAATTCATGTTGCTGTGTTTTATAATTCAGAGACCAATTTACATGTAATTCACACACCAAAAATTAATTAACAAACATTGGTGGCACATGCTCAAAAATGCTTTATAGATTTACAGGTTACACTGGTGTAAAGTTTCACATATATATTAGGAGCTGGGTTACCAGTTGATGGGCTTTTGAGAAGTGATTGGATCCTGAGGGCTCTGACCTGATGAAGGGACTCATCACTTGATGGATTATTAACACGATGGTGTTATCGAGAATTTGTGAAGAGGAGGAGGTCGGGGGTCAGGGGAGGGGCTGGAGAGATGGCTCAGCAGTTAAGAGCACTGGCTGTTTTTGCAAAGGACTCTGGTTTGGATCCCAGCACCCACATGGCAACTAACAGTTGTCTTTAACTCCAGCGCAGAGATCTGATGTCCTCTTCTGGCCTCCATGAGTATTACACACGAGTGCACGTACATGCAGGCAAAGCAATCATACACATAAAATTAAAAAAAAATTTTTTTTAAAGAAAAGTAAGAAGTGGGGCTGAGTTGAAAGAAGTAGGTCATGGAGGATGCATTGGAAGGGTGTCCCTTGTCCCTTGTCCCTTGTTCCCTCCTCTCTCTCTGCTTCCTGACCTCCATAAAGCAAACAAGCTCCTCCTCCAAAAACTCAGGCTTCCGTTGTGTTCTGCCTTGCCACACTCCACAAGTGACAGAGCCAGCTAAGCACAGACTGGACTCTCTGGGACCACAAACCAAGATCATCTTTTCTCTCTTTAAGTCGTTTATGTCAGGTATTTTGTCACATCAATGAAAGCACCACCGGGTGTTTAAAATCAAACTGCCCTGGGTTTGCTGGATCATTCAGTTGCCTTAAATTTGTCATATTTGGTTTAGAACAACTTCCACACAGAACAGAATGCAAGTATATTAGTTAATTAAGGTGAGTTTATATGTCTTTGGTTGAAAATGTAATTGTTAACTCAAATAAACCTTCCTTAGAACTTTCATCTGGAGAAATGATTGAATGAGATGAATTATTCTTAGAAAAGTAAAGCCGAGAATAGAGTGTCCTAATTATAACCCAAATCTGGGATTCTGACCTACTCGAACTTAGGTGTGCTGAGCTGCCTTCTAGACAGTATTTAAGGTGACTGTCGGTCTGCTAATCATCAGGTCATGTTAGTCTAATGTCTGCCTTCAGCCTTATGTCGAGAATCTTACAGACACTTGGGACTCCATTACCATCCCTTCCAGGTAGCTTTACCTGTGCTTGTTATTTTACTGGCAGTGGCACCATAAGAAAGTCAGGTAAAACTGTCTTCACTGTCTTTCTCATCTCCACAGGACAACATGTAACAGAGATGGATAATCAACCCCTATCTCTGCTGCCTTAATAGTTTTCTTTAGTGGATTTCCTGCATTTTGACTGACAGGTAACTGCCTTGCTGAGGTTATGATCCTCACCATCCCTTATGGACACCATAGGCAACAGACTAAGCCCAGAAGGAGTGAGCAGAAGAGGCCACCTAATATCTGAATCACATTTCCGAAAGGAAGCTGCTTGCCCAGCACATCTTCTCTCTGCGTTCTTTGAGCTGGAGGGCAGCCATGATGATGATCCTCTAACCTCAACAAAGAAAATGAGAAAGAAGTGAAACAACAAAACAGAAGGAAGCCAGTGATCTCAGGAGCAGAGCCACCTTCCCCACAAAAACTATCCAGAGGCTCCAGACTGATGGGTGAGAAATTGGAAAATGCTTTCCTTGATCAAGGTACTGTATTTTGGGATCTGTTAGAGTAGTATATCCTGTAACCCAATATATCTAAAACCTACTTGTTACACACATTAAATCCCTATTACAAACCTATTATGTACTGTCCTAAATTCTTTTTTTTTTTTTTTTTTGACAGAGTCTCCCTGTAGCCCCAGCTGGCCTGGAACTCACTCTGTAGACCAGGCTAGCCTTGAACTCACAGAGATTGGCCTGCCTCTGTCTCCCAAGTGCTAGGATTAAAGGCATGTGCCACCACACCCAACTTAAAGATGGTTCTTAGCTGCCATGTGGGTGCTGGGAATCAAACCTGGGTCCTCTGCAAGAATAGTCTGTGCTCTTAACCACTGAGCTATCTCTCCAGCCCTGTCCTAAGTTCTATCTAGACATTAAAAAACCAAATTAGTCACAGTTTCTATTCTGAAGAATCCCAACCTAAGAAAGGCAATTTTTTTTTGAGACAGGGTCTCCCTGTAGCCCCAGCTGGCTTGGAACTCACTCTGTAGACCAGGCTGGCCTTGAACTCTTAGAGATCCACCTGCCTCTGCCTCCCCAGTGCTAGGATTAAAGGAGTGCGCAACGACACCCAGCTTAAAGATGGTTCTTAGCCACCATGTGGGTGCTGGGAATTGAACCCCGGTCCTCTGCCAGAGATCAGTCAGCACTCTTAACCATTGAGCCACATCTCTCCAGCCCTGAAAGGCAATTTTGACTGAAAGTAAATGGAAAGGTAACTGGCAGTGGCTGAAATCTGCACTTCACATGCTCCCAGGTCAGTTGGAGTCACTGTAATAAAACATCCTAGTCTAAGTGGCTTATAAACAACAGAAATTTGTTTCTGAGCTGGTGATGCAGCTCAATGGTAGAACAGTTATCTAATGTGTAGGAAATCCTGAGTTTAATCCCTATCATCACAAAAAAAAAAAGAAAGAAAGAGAAAGAAATGAAAGGAGGGAGGAAGGGGGAGGGAGAGAAGAAGGGAGAAAGGGAAGGAGGGAGGGAGGGAGGGAGGAAGGAGTGAAGGAAGGAAGGAAGGAAGGAATGTATTTCTCACAATTCTAGAGGGTGGCAGCTTGTGCCAGGCCCGGGATGCCTGTCAAATGCCTTGGTTCATAGGTGAGTGTGTTCTATATCCTCCCATGGCAAAGGGCATGAGAGTCTCTGGACTACTACCTTTCTAAGGACACTAAAGCTGCTTGTGAGAGCTCTTCTCTCTTAACCTAATCACCCACAGAGGCCTCAAGTCTTAAAACACTGATTATTAATATGTCCACATATGACTTTTAGGGGAACAAATATTCAGACCACAGTACTTGTAGTGCATTGTTAAACCTAACCCCCAAAACTAAGTGATGAGTGTCATAATTCCACTGTACAGCCAAGGAGACTGAAGACCCAGTGGTACATGGGTTTTGCCAGTGATAGATTCACTGTGAATTTCCATTATCACCTTGAATCTCAGATTACTGATCTTGATAAAAATCAGTAAAACCGTGTTCCTGAATACCATTTACTATAGCTTGAATGTGTCTTGAAAATGTTCATGTATTGAAAACAAACTCCAAAAATTCACATTGATGGTTCTTGAGGTAGGGCCTTTGGGAGGGGGTCAGGGTTAAATGAGGTCATGAGCCCCTGCAATGGGATTAGCAGCTTTATGAAAAAAGAGAGACTTGAGTTCATGTGCATTCATTCTGATACCCTGTGATGCCTTCTGTGACATAGCAGGAGGGCTCTCGCCTGATGCTAACTCCACACCTGGACCTTTAGCCACCAGGAGTGTGAGCCAAACACACTTTTATTGATTACGTTGCCTTTGGCATTCTGTTATTGCAGACACCATTCACTCTCCATCTTCCAGCAGCAGCAGCAGTCCCAGTTTTCAAGTGGAGGTTTTCTTTTCCTAGTCTTTACTCCTCTCAGTTCAGCTGGTTAAGCAAATTCCACTTCTGGCCTCTCTCTGAGGGGAGCGTGCCCCTTAAACCAGTGCATGCACATTCCCTCAGCCACAGTCACTAGCTCAGGCTTGCACCCAAGGCCCAGGTCAGCTCCCAAGAAGCTCGTTTGTTCTTGCTTGATAGTCTTAAACCTGAGAATGGAACCTCTGGGGTGCTCTGGAAGTCATGCAGAAGCAGGAGTGGAAGATGGAGACCGTCTGGCTGATACTGAATTTCTTTTTTGAAATATTTTATTTATTATTTTATTTTATGTGTATGAGTGGATTGCCTGTGTGAATGTGACTGCACTATGTCATGCGGCGCCTGTGGAGCCAGAAGAAGGGGCTGGTTCCCCTGGAACTGGAGTTACTGACGTGTTAGCTGCCATGTGGGTGCTGGGAACCTGGGGCCAAGCAGCCAGTGCTCAACCGCTGAGCCATCTCTCCAGCTCTGCCATTGAATTCTTATGCCTGAATTCAGTTACACTGGAATTCACTTGTGCTTGAAGTCAGGTCCCCTGTAACTGAGCTTAACAGTTATACGAATCAATAAATTGCCTTTTGAAATAGTTTGGTCAGGTTTTTGTCATGTGCGACCAAAAGAATCCTACCCATTCCCTAGAGCCCGTCTGTGTCAAAAGTGAGTTAATTGTACTTATTAGTAGAGAAAATGCAGATCTCCCTACCCTGTTTTTCATAATTTTATTAACTACAGAGCCTTCACTATTCCTGGTAAACAAAAGATTAACATAGAAAACACAAGATGTTTTTTAGCCAGAGTAACACACAGTCAGTCCTCTGCTTTGAGAGAGACTGTCACATCTTGCTTGGCTTGTATATTTTTAGCAGTAGTATTAATGATTTTCCTTATTCATGTTCTTTTAAAAATTTGATTTCTGATCTAATTGTATCCTCCTAAATCTAAATATAGAGCAGAATCAAAAAGATATCAGGCTCCAGGATAAACCATCTAGCCTGTAGAATTAATATGCCTGCACTGTCAGAAAAAAAAGACACCCTATGGTTTTCTTCTTCTTTTGACTATTATAGCTAATTTGACTATTATAGCTCTCTTTTCCCAGAAAATACTGATTTATTGTATTTTCTCAGATATTTTGTTACCAAAATTGAATTAAACCCTGAATCACAACAGTCACTGCTTAACGCATGCATGTGGCCTCTGAGAACTGATTGTTTTTTTTCATCAGTTCTACTGAAAGTCATTTTCTTTCTGAATCAAAGTCTATTTATTTTACCAAAGACTTTGTCCACAGGCTTAGTGTAAAACACACACACACACACACACACACACACACACACACACGTCATTCATCTGTGCTGCTGACTTTCATTTCTCCTTCACACTGCCTCCCCTAGATGAAGGAAGGAGAACCAATGTGTCAGGACTCTGTGAGGGCTGAGTGCGTAGGTGTGAATGTGGGGGCAGGTGTTTTAGACAGCATCTGCTGCTGTGTGGGAGCAGAGGTCCAAAGAGCAACGATGTGTGTCAGAGCTCAGGGGCTGCTCAGAATTCTGCACAATGACTTTCTTTTTTTAAACCAGTTTTCAATTAAAACTCTGGTATTCATTTTTTTTCAGTATGTGTGTGTGTGTGTGTGTGTGTGTGTGTGTTTGTGTGTTTTATTATAGATCTCAAATTAACATGGAACAGAACTCTAAAAGAACAATCAAATTTGAAGAAAATTTAATGGGAAATGTTATCTACCATCCTTAAAATGCAACTTGACATTTTATAAGTCTATTACCACTCTATATTATGTTTATATTGAAATTATTTACATTTTATATATAAAAGCTAGAACTCAACACTACCATGTACACATATACATGTACAAACGAGGCTCTTAACATACTCCTGTTTTTATTTTTTATGGGTATGAGTGTACTGTCTGCTTGTAGGTTGGTGCACCCGTGTCGTGCAATGCTGCAGAGGTCAGAAGAGGGCATCAGATTCCCCTGTAACTGGAGTTAAAGACAATTCTTAGCCGCCATCTGGGTGCTGGGAATTGAACCCGGGTCCTCTGCAAGAGCAGTAGGTGCTCTTAACCACTGAGCCATCTCTCCAGCCCAACATACTCCTATTTTTATAACAAGTCATCATTTACTTGAAATTTTATGCTATAAATTTTGGAAAGACTAATTTAATAAAAATAACTGAGAAAAAATAACTGAAGCAATTTTGTCACTATGTTTTTGACGTACAAAGCATCTGGGCCACATGTATAAGAATTAATACTGATGAGCTCTCCTTTTATCCCTGATACTAACCCAACACACCATTCTGAGCAAATAATTTTAGCCATCCAGGGTTCAACCTTCTCATGGAAATTGAGGCCTTTAGATTATGTCATCTCCAGGGTCTCTTCAAGAGACATTACTTTTTCAGTTAACAGGGAAGGTTGTGGTATACCTTTGAGGTTTTACTCATTTTTTTCCTTCAGCCTCAGGTTTATCTATAGAGAACTACAGGACACCAGCCTCTCACAGACAGCAGCCCAGGATCACACCAGTTCTGCCTTCAGGGTGGCAGAGAGAGGCCTTTACTCTGGGCTAGTCATGGGGGCCTGAGTGCCCCTGGCAGCCTGGGCTGAAGCTGGAGCTGTAGACTGGACAGAGTCCTAAATTTGGGTCTTGGTTTGACTGTTGACCTTGAGCAAAGCCTGCACCCCTTGACAACTCGAGCATGAGCATACTTCCCCAACTCTGGGTAGGCCATATAGGAAAGTTCTTTGAGCTTAAGACTGAGGCCCGTGGGATCTTGGGCCTTGATACTCCCAGCAGGAGCAATCATGGTCCTGTGATTCTTTGCCTCCTTGTGCTTTTTGCTCCTCAGGATGTGGGGTGTACCTCCTAATGATCAGAGTCGTATGTGGTATGTTTCTCTGGCTTCTCTGTTTGCTCTATAACTTGAAGCTCTGGACGTGCCAGGGACTTGAAGAAGAAAAAAGCCCAGTGCTGGGTGGGGAAAAGCTTATTACTCTATTCTTAATCTTAATCTTGTACAGTAAACTTGAGTATTTAGTTGGGAATAAGAAGGCTTGAAATTACTTATGAAACTTGCTCTTTTTTTTCTTTCTTTCTCAATTTGGAACATCCCTAGAATGCAAAGGCAAGCTGAGCATGTGCACACTTTTAATCCCAGCACTCAGGAGGCAGAGGCAGGCAAATCGCTGTGAATTCAAGGCCAGCCTGGTCTACATAGTCAGTTCCAGGTCAGCTAGGGTTAAACAGAGACCCTGTATCAAAACGACAAAAAAAAATAAATAAATAAAAAATAAAAAGGCAACTAAATAATACAATGCACCAAGCTTGGTAAAGAAAAGGAGTTTTGTTTGTGTCACTCTAAATCCTCGGTTCCCAAAACAGTGTTGCACACACAAAAGGACTTAAAACTCTGTAAATAACAATGTGCCAAAATGGAGGGTTTTATAAAGCCCCATGGAAAAACAGTGAGAGCTTTATGGAGTAGATGATAATTGAGCTGGGGCCTGTAGGGGCAATCTACAGTTTGCCACACAGTGAAAGGAAAATGCACTCCGGGGTAACTCAGGGGTGCTATGGCAGAAATGGCAGGTCATCTTCTAACACCTATCCTTCTTCCTTTCCTTGGAATAAAGTACCTGAGCTCATGGCCACCCAGATAAAGATGACATCTCCTACATTCTGTATTGCTAAGTGTGGTTAACTCACTAGAATTTAGCAAATGAGTTTGAAGTATAAGAGCCAAGTAGCCCTTGGAATCTTCAAATAGAGAAGAGTGAACTTTTCTTTCTTCCTAAGGCCTAACTGAAGACGAAACAAATCTAGTTTTCCAAGAAAAGTATTGAAGATCAAACCAGGCTCTGTCATGCTGCTTATACTAAAATGTAAAAGGAAAAACATAAATTGAGACAAAGCTTAAGCAGATAATTTTGAAATTTCTCAGCATCTACAAATAGCAAAAGATAATAAAATTAAGAAATAGTCTTCAGAAGACTGGTGAGATTGCTCAATGGTTAAAAGCACTTCCTGCTCTTGCAGAGAATCTGGGTTCAGTTCCCAGCACCTACATAGTAGCTCATAGCAGTCTGTAACTCCAATTCCAGAGATTCAGACACCCTCTTTTGGCCTCTGCAGGTACTACATGCATGTGGTACACATACATACATGCAACATTACTAAGCCAACATTATAACCACTTGAACTAAAAGCCTGACTCTTAAAATTTATTATTTTTTTTTTTTGGTCTTTTCGAGACAGGGTCTCCCTGTAGCCTCAGCTGTCCTGGAACTCACTCTGTAGACCCAGGCTGGCCTTGAACTCACAGAGATCCGCCTACCTTTGCCTCCCAAGTGCTAGGATTAAAGGCGTGCGCCACCACATGTGGCAAAATTTAGTTTTTAAGAGTGCGCCTGAACTCAGAGGACATCTGTTCCCCTAGCTATCTCTTGAAACTCTTTGTCTCCTGGAACTGTACTTATTGAACTATCTTTGGAACTCTGTTTCTGAAACTGTGTCCCCAAGTCAGGACCCACCCATAATATTATTCAAGACAGTTTCTCTAGGTTCAATTGAGGAAATACAAGCTTGGTTCCACCCTAATCTTAACAGACCACCTGGTCTTTTCATCCCTAGTTCTAGAATATCTCATTCATCCAAGGTCAGTCATCGTCCCAGTCTTCATTGTGTGGAATGGAGATGGGTGTGCCACCTTTCAGACTTTGATATGTTAATTCTCAAGCACACCATATTCATTCGTTTATGATCTTTTTGGGTGGAGTACCAAACTGAGGTTGCCAGGAAATGAGATCAGGTTTCCAAGTCATAAAACACAAGAGCAAATTATTTTTCTGGGGTTAATTAAAAGTCTTTAGTCCAGATTGTATTCGTTTATAAAAGGCTATCAGCTCTCTCCTTGGAGGAATAACCCATGGCTGATGCCACAAGCTTGCATCCTCTAATGGTTAGGAGATGTTATAAACCACACGAAGACCCTGTCATACTTAACAGAAGAAAATGTAATTCATGGATTAACATACCATCCAAACATCTGTGTCTATACCTAAGTAACCTACCATAACAATTAGTGATGTTTAAATACCTATATATCTAATTG